>ML679628.1:0-23075 GCA_007922305.1 Dermatemys mawii
AAGGCACTTTCAGATCCTGGGAGGAAAGGTGTTCTAGAGCTAGGCCTGCAAAGAATTCTTGAGTTCTGTACGTGTACAAACGAGGGAGCCAAACCATCTAAAATAACTGTCTGGCAGACAAATGTGTCCCTTCCTAGTACTTCATGGGGCAAGTTTGTGTGATTCATGGAACCTGTTGCCTGTGGACTTTTGATAAAATAAAGAAAGTATTGAATGCTCAAATAGCTCTTTACAGTCTACTTGGGAAATGAATTGCACTTTGGTTGCTGACTGTGGGATTTGATTTTAGGAGTTCCTGACGATGCCACAGTACCCGAAGGATCAAGTAATATATAGCAATCTCTTTGCTATGTTTGGCACGAGGTAGGCCAACGCCAATCAAAAGCATCGTGTGCTTAAAATAAATTTAGAAATTGATAAAATAGGAAGAAGGGATTAAATTTGCTTTGATCGATTCTGGATTTGACTTTAAATTGGAATCCATGGCTAAACTCCAGTTGCAATTGGGCACAAGGCACCCATTATATTAACTTGATGAGACTCGAATAGAATCAAGCGTCTTCCTAGTGGAACAATGGAGAGTACGCATGGAAGTCCTTTATCTTTCACATCCCTCCCCTGTGGGATATGCACCTAGCCTCAGAACATTGGGCTTCTATGAGCTGAACCCAAAGCAGATGAAAGTTTGCACAAGACTATTTTAAAAAAATCAGTCAATCACTGGTTGCCCTTTACATTATGGAATCATTCCATTGTGCATTGGGGTCTTCAGCTGCTGGTTTTAATCATAGAGGGGGAAATTATCCTGCCCTGCTAGCATGATCTACTGAAACATATAATGTGGCACTTCAGATATGGTTGATTATGATTTTGTACGTGGTAGTGTCTAGGAGCCTCCAGTCATGGATCAAGGCCGGATTGTACAAACACAGCTATCTTTTAAAGTCATTTCTTCCTCCAGTGGGATGAGTGGAATAATGTGCTTGGACCAACTTGGTGCTTCCTGAGAAAAGAACGTATTTATAATTGGACATTACAAAATATTACCCTATTATAAAATTTAGTAGCCTAATGGGAGCTCAGATAGATATGCACAGCAGCCTTTCCCTGTGGATTGAAAGAATTGAAAACTTCATATCAAATCCTGTGCCAGAAACTTTCTTTTCCTTAATGCTCATCTTTTTGTTAGATTTTTAGGGAATGGTTTAGTAACTGATCTTAACTATGATCACTGGTACAAGCAGCGGAGAATTATGGATCCAGCTTTCAGCCGAACGTAAGACAAATCTATATCTGAGATTAGAGCCTTATTGTCTCCAGAGAGTTGTTATAATGTGTCAGGTACTTCTCCCCTTTCCCCATTTATTTTAAATTTAGAAGTAACTGCGGTCATTCAGTGGATAGTTCTCATTTTTTCCAAAGTTTAATGCATTCTTCTCCTAGCAACCATAACTTGGCTGTACTGTATGTACAGTAAGTAGAGACTAAATTTGGTTCTTCCACTTGCATCCATGTACACTCAATGACAATAATAGCAGCATCATTTTTTGCAGAGCTATCTATCTAGATACTTAGTGATGATCCCATGTGTCATATCTGAATGCCCCTCAAGTATCCAAATATCACTTGTCTCCTTTGCTTCCAGTCTTTAGGAGAAACAAGCATCTTTATTATTGTGTAGGGTTTTTGTTTAGTTTTGCTCATGTAGTGCAAGCAGAATGTAGCTTGTTCCAGCGTACTCTAAGCAAATGATTATACCAGGTGTTTTCTTTAATTTGGAAAAATGTATGTAGGTAGTTTAGGGTTTAAAATATCATTTGAAAACTTTTTATTCTCTAAATTTTCTTTTGTAAAATAAGCTAAGATAATTTTTTCTCTGATGCCGCGTCACTACTCTTTTTTTAATTGTCCAGCTACCTGATCGGTTTGATGGAGACATTTAATGAAAAAGCAGAGGAGCTGATGAAGAAGCTAGAGGAAAAAGCAGATGGAAAAACTGAACTGGACATCATGAGCATGATGAGCCGAGTAACTCTGGATGTAATTGCAAAGGTACAGATTGTCTGACTTCCTTTTTCCACTCTAAGTGACAGAACAGTTGAAGGGCAGATACCTAGACCAAACTCAAGGGGCTGTAGCTATGATACAGAAAACTTTCCCCTGAATTCCAGTCTAATTCAGGGTGAGAGTACCTCCCCTACTCAGGTAGAGTAGTAGCATAATCCATAACCAGACCCACTGACATCAGTGTGAAGTAAGATTACTGCTCACGGAATAAGTTGCCACTCAACCTGTCTAAGGGTGGCAGAATCTGATCTGCAGTAAGGGACAGAAAGGAAGATTTTCAGAAGTGTTCTGCTTTAGAAGCTCCTAAGGGACTTATGTGCTTTTTTGAAAATAGGACTTTGGCATATTTTAAAAATTTTGCTTAGGAGCTGTTACACTCAGGCTGTGTGTATTGTATAATTGGAGATATGATTTGCACCTCAAGTATTAATAGCAATGCAAGTTTTCATCTAGCTAAAATGCTAAAAGTATCAGGGATTCAGCATGGACTAGCAGCATGAGTGTATACCCAAGGTCCCAGATGGGCTATGTTGCCATTTTTGGTGTACTAACTTTGGTGTACCCAAATTGCAGATCACACCTGCAGTGTTAGACATAGCCTGAGAGAGCGCTTCGGGTCTGTTTCTTCTCCCTCTCCTCCGATCTCAAAAGAACATGTCACTATTAACTTGCAATGGCTGCCCTCCTGTGCTGCAGGAGCCAGCACGAGGTTGGTAGAAGGGAGCAGTCAATGACTACCCCCATTGGGTAATTAGTGTGACATAAAGGGGTGGATGTGAGTCTCTCACTCTCCCTCCCAGGGGCTGCTTCTGGGCTTTAGATACCACCCTTTGCTCAGGGCTGTTCCTTAAGGTAGAATCTAACTCTTAGATACTAGCATGATATAGGAACATGGCATGGGTCTATTCATGTGTGTTTTAATTATGGATGCAATAAGTAGAAGGATTTAATCAGCAAATAGCTGCCTCTTTCTCTCAATATCCTCAGGTGGCCTTTGGCATAGAATTAAACACGCTGCATGATGACCAGACCCCTTTCCCACATGCTGTATCCATGGTCATGAAAGGAATGAAAGAGATACGGATCCCTTTTGCGAAGGTCTGTACCCATCTCACTTAAGTTAGTGCTCTCTTCAGAGTGAAGCTATAGTCACTGCATGCATATTGACTGGTGAGCTCAGTGGGCTAAAATTGTGTGTTTGGGCCTATTTGCAATAGAAGAAGATCAACAGATTGTAGATGGTTTCTGCGTTGTTTTCTTTCCTCTCTCTTTCTTTTGAAATAAAATTTCAGTAGCTACTTAAATTCATGCACTGAACAAAATATTTTCTTATCTCTTTTCTCTCTCTTTCTCTGAATAGAAGCATAAATGCATCTGAAAAAAGGATCATGATCTTTACTAGAGATCTTTAGAAAATGGGTTTTCTTTCTGTGAAAATTTGTTTTAACAAAAATTCATCTACCAAAACGTTTCAACTGGAAACCAAAATACTTTGATTTGATAATGCTGCCACAGTGTCTCCTGGGAGTTGTAGTTCAGATGCCTTGTATTCCCATTCGCCTGTATAGGTCAGACACCCTGGCTAGACTACATCTCCCATGATGCAGGAGAGCGTACATTTTGATGCGCCATAGCCAAGGATTCCTAGGAAGCATGAGGCAGCTGAACTGATTTACAGCTGCTGAGAGGTGCTACAGCACTGTAGCCAAATTTAAATATTTCGGTTTTCAAGCGTTTGGTTTTTAAACAAAAAAAAAAATTTTTCCTTGGAGAGCAAATATTTTGAGCAAAAATTTTCATTTAATCAAACCCAGTTTTTTATTAAAAATAGTTTTGACCAGCCCAAGTCTCTATACCTCTTTTTGGTTTATTCTGCAAAGCTAGCAAAATGACCAAGTACATTTTGTATCCAGTACATGCCAGGAAAACAAAAAATGATAAAGGAGATTCGGGAAAGTGTGAGACTGCTGCGCCGTGTAGGAAAAGAATGCATTGAGCAGAGGCGAGAGGCCATCCGGAACGGGGAAGAAGCCCCACGAGATATTCTTACTCAGATCCTGAAAGGAGATGGTAGGAAACTGAAATCAGAGAATGTTGATTCTTCTGTGAGTTGTTTTGCACGGTTAAACAGTGGATCCAAACACAGCCAAAATTTGGGGATTAACTTCTGGATCTGAACTCTGAGGTTCAGTCCTTTCTAACATGCTCAGGAATGTTTTTCTCTTTAAAGCTGAAGACCCAGACAAGGGTTTATTTACAAGTGGGACCTTGTCAGGCAGATTTTGTTCCTTTCTGAGTTTAACATATACCTCTTTTACATTTGGAACCAGAACTTGGGTTCCAGGTCACCACTGAGCCTCACCCTCCCTTCTATCCTCCCTTTTCCATGTCCCCAAAATATTGTTAAAGAGCCAATGTGATCTTTTATAACTACTTTGTTTCCTATCCCAACAGCTCACGAGGAGACTAGAGATGATGAAAATATTCTGGATAACTTTGTCACTTTCTTTGTTGCTGGTTTGTACAGTAGTTACCTTATTATTTTGACACATAATGTGGGAAGCTATTGAAAAGAGTGTACATTCCCAGGGCATCTACAATTGGGAGTTACTAAGGGCTTGATTATCTCTCTGACACAGGTGTAGGTCAGGAGTAACTCGATTGCAAGTTATAGTGATGTAAAACCAGTTTGAGTGAGATGTGGAGTGAGAAATAGGAAAATGAAAATAGGAAAATCGTTTTACCCTCCCACCGTTCACATAAACATAAGTGAAGAATATCTGGACCAGTGGCTCCCAAGTTGTGGTCCACAGAGCAGCACTTGATGGTGGTCTAACTGGCTCTGCAGTCTCATGATGCTGCCTCCTCCTCTGGATCTCATTGAACGTAGCTAAAAGACATTAAGGGAAATGTGGTCAAAATGCAATGCCTGTAAAGTGGGGGCACAGGGTGTTGAAAAAATGTACTCAGAGAATTGTTATCAGTGGTTTTCTGTGAAACTGGGAGGATGCGTCTAGTGGGGTCTTTCAGGTGACTGTTCTTCATCCAGTATTTTCATTAGAACATAAGAATGACGGTACTGGGTTAGACAAAAGGTCCATCCAGCCTGGTATCCTGTCTACCGACAGTGGCCAATGCCAGGTTCCCTGGAGTGAGTGAACCTAACAGGTAGTGATCAAGTGATCTCTCTCCTGCCATCCATCACCATCTGATGACAAACAGAGGCTAGGGACACCATTCCTTACCCATCCTGGCTAATAACCATGAATTGACTTGGTGACTTGGATAATGGAGTGGAGAGTGTGCTTATAAAATTATGAATGATGCAACACCCTCCCCCTCCCACAGGTTGGCTAGAACTTTGGAGGACAGGATTAGAATTCAAAAAGACCTTGACAAATTGGAGAATTGGTCTAGAATCAACCAGATGAAAATCAAAAAAGACAAGTGCAAAGTACTACATGTAGGAAGGCAACATCAAATGCACAAACACTCAATGGGGAGTAACTGGATAGGAAGTAGCACTGCTGAAAAGGACTCTGGGGCTTCTAGTAGATCAGAAATTAAATGAGCCAACAATGTAATAATGCTAATATCATTCTGGGATATAATAATATAATAGCCTTATGTAAGACATGGAAGGTAATTGTTCTGTTGTACTCGGTATAGATGTGGAGTACTGTGTCCAATCTGGGCACTGTAATTGTTGAAAGATGTAGACACATTTGAAGAGTCCGGAGAAGAGCAGCAAATATGATAAAAGCTTTAGAAAACCTGAACTATGGGAAAACTTAAACTGGGTATGTGTATTCTTAAAAAAGATTGAGGAGGCACCTGATACTCTTCAGAAATGATAAGGGCTGTTATAAAGAAGATGAGGATCTCTTGTTCTCCATATCCACTAAAAGTAGGACAAGAAATAATAGGGTTGCTCTGCAGCTTAATCTCTTTGTGGTTTTTATTGTTGAAGGCCTTACATGCATATCTCAACATTTATATGCTTTCATTCATTGTCTAGCACAGGATTAAAATGAAGCATTTTGGGCTTATTTTTTTAGGGGCCTCAATCCGGCCTGTGGTTTTGTGGTCACAGTTGCATCGGTGTACTTAATTTTGTCTAGAACAGTAATTTTTTTGCATGGTTTCTTTTTAAAAAGATTCTCAATATTTTTAGGTCACGAAACAACTTCTAACCAGTTAACATTTACAATAATGGAACTGGGGCGGCAACCTGAAATACTAGAAAGGTATGTACACTACATGCTTAGTTTGCTAGGCCAGCTCTCTGACTCTACGGTGACTATGTTGTGCCCCAGAATAATTATAAGGACTATTAAATAACCACTATTTATTCATAATAAATCCTAACCTGGGTTCCAAAATAAATCCTATTTAATGCAATGCACACTGTAAAATAAAAAACATGGAAAGGAGATTTTTCAATTTTATTTAAGTAATGTATTTAGAAGCCTTTATATAAATCTGGTCTTGTCTGCAGATGGAATGTATCCCACTTGATGGTATTATATTTTATTCATATTGCTGTGGTCCTGATCCTGGAGTATTTGCTTAGGCAGTCGGCCTTTAGAATCAATGGGCATTTGGTCTGAGGGAGGAAGGCAAGGTCTGGCTCAAAAAAACTAATCCCCCGGCCTAACAGGAAATGGATGTCAGTAACTACAGCTTCTCCTTCATTGTACCTGTAGACTGCATGCTGAAGTGGATGAGGTTATTGGAGCCAAGAGGGACATTGACTATGAAGATCTTGGGAAGCTCAAGTACTTGTCACAGGTACAATAGGAGAATGAGGCCAAAGGGTAGTTGGCGTTTTGCAGCATTTTTTGCCATGTCATAGCACAGTCATTAGGGGCTCAGAACTGGTTTAGTTTTATACAAGCAAAAGCAACGATCAATTCTGACAGTGTTTGTCCTAGATATTCTGAGCCTTCGGGGGTAGCATAACCTTGGGAGAAAAGACGTTCTTGGGTTTTCACTCTGAAATCACACTCACATCCTTGCCTGCTTAGTTTAATTATTATCAGGGCATAGAACTGTTTTTCTCACTCACTATATGTTTCCCATGAATCTCTGCCCTTATTTTGACAACATGGGTTTGTAGCCTGGAACTCCGTCCCAGAGAGTCTGACTTGGGGTGTTCTCCTTACACACAAAGCAGTAAGAAGGGAAGAAGTATATGTATTTAGCTGTCCTGCCTTGCTAGCCATCAGCTTCTCTATCTACAGCCTTCCTTATATTGTTCACACTTTTAATCAATGACCAGATTGGAAAGGCTCTGGAGGAAGAACTGACATCCTCTCTCTTCCCATGTTGTAATAATTAACTCTTTTTGTTTCTCTGTGCTGACACAGGTTCTCAAAGAATCCCTCCGATTATACCCTCCCGTTCCAGGGACCGTACGTTGGACAGGAAAGGAAAATGTCATTGAAGGCATCAGAATTCCAGCAAACACTACTCTGATTGTGAGTTTGATGGCTGTATCCAAAACCCATCAAGTTGTAGGTCCACACACAATGGAATTAAACACTGCAGAGCCAGAATTCCCTGCTGGCATAATTTATTGACTTCGGGGGAGTTATGGCAGCAGAGATTTGGGCACTGAAGACCAAAAGAATAAGATCTGAATGGGGCTTTTGGACCCAGTTCATGGCATTTTGTCAGTTCCTGTGATGGGGAGGGTGATGCCAAATTTAGATAGAGACGAACAGAATTATTTTTGTCCTTGTGAGCCGTCGGAGAGGCTTTAGCAGCGTGCATCTCATAAATAATGCAACCACACATTTTATTGACAGTTCAGTACATATATCATGGGAAGACTGGAGAAGTTTTTCAAGGACCCACTGACCTTTAATCCTGACCGATTTAGCAAAGATGCACCAAAGTGAGTATATTTTACTACCATGTTACCAAAACATACTGAGTAATCATTTATGGTAAGAGTTTTAACAGGGAAAATAGACTTATTATTGTAGTTTTATGCTCAGATGCAAATCCAAGCATTATTATGAATAATAATTTTGTGTTTTATACAGCAGATTTTTATCTGCAGTTCTCAAAACACTTAACAAAGGAGGGCATCATTATCATTATATACTAACATTTAGACTTGAGTAGTACCCAAAGACCAAATCAGATTGGGGCCCATTGCATTGGGCACTGTCCAAATATATAATGAATGATCGTCCCTGTCCCAAAGCATTTACAGTGTCATTTCCCCCATATGACAGGAAATGGGCACAAAGACTTGTGATGCTATTCTGCTATTAGGTTAAGAAAATGGTGCCTTAATGATCAGAGGTGTAAAGAAGTTATTTCTAGGCAATTAAAATAACAGTTGTGATGAAATATTTGACTTATAAACCAGCTTCTCTCATCCCATGCAGCCATTAGAATAAATGTTGTAAATGTTTTTTCTCATAGGCCATATTTTACCTATTTTCCATTTTCTTTGGGACCTCGTTCCTGTATTGGACAGATATTTTCGCAGGTATGCAGGCCTCTGAATTTTTGGTGTATCCCATCTTTTTCGTAGATTCCAAGGCCAGAAGGGACCAATTTGATCATCTAGTGTGACCCCTTGAATTACACAGACCATAGAATTTCCCCCAAAATAATTCCTGGAGCAGATCTTTTAGAAAAACATCCAGTCTTGATTTAAGAATGGTCAGTGATGGAGAATCCACAACAACCCCTGTTAAATTGTTCCAGTGGTTAATCATGTTCACCATTACAAATGTGTGCCTTATTTTCAGTCTAAATTTGTCTAGCTTCAACTTCCAGCCGTGGAATCATGTTAGACCTTTCTCTAATTGCTTGAAGAGCTCATTATTAAATATTTGTTCCCTGTGCAAACTTCTCTTTGTTAAACTAAAGAAATTTTACCTGTTGCTTCATTGGTATGTGCTGTGCCATGTTGCTGAAGCAACAGGCAATCAGACGGGCCCAAAGGTATAGAGTCAAAACTACTGACCTGGCCTCTTCCCCTTAGAGCTGGGATCCCCAAGGTTATCCTGATGCACATTTGTGGACGTGCGGGGAAGTTGGCCTGGCTGTTTGTTCTGTAGTTCTTGTGTGGAATCTTCTGTTTTTTCCAGTCTCCCATGCTGCTAATGGGGCTCACCTAAATAAAGTTATACCTGCACTGACAGTCCTCTTATTAAAGTGGATTGATCCATACCCTTGTCTCCAAGTCAGACCTAGAATTTAAACCAACAGACCTATCTTTGTGCCTGTAATATATCTCCAATTTGGGAACTCTGCGGGTGACTGAGGAACACTCATCACAGGGGCAGCTTTCTCCCTAATGGAGTTATAACAACACTGTAGCTTGTGTCATTTTAAATCTCTGTATTTTACACAATTGCCCAGCGTCTTCAATTTAAATCTCTTCAGCCAAAGCAACATTTGCATCTGCTGATGTTGAGTTTTCTTTTCTTTTTAACAGATGGAGGCTAAAGTGGTGATGGCAAAACTGCTTCAGAGGTTTGAATTTCAGCTGGTGCCAGGGCAGACCTTTAGCATTTTAGATACAGGAACCTTAAAACCAAAAGACGGCGTAGTGTGCAGATTGAAACCACGGACCATTAGAAAAGGGTCCCAAAAATAATGGGATTGGGGATCAGTGGAGTCAAATGGTGGTGGAGTTCCCCCCCAGATTTTAGAGATTTTGCTGTCACTTTTGAGGGGTGATTTGTAGAAAATGTTGTTAGCCCACCTCATAATTACTGTGGAGAAGCTCAGGAGTTTCAATGTGGATGTTTTTTTGAATCTTGTTGAGCTGGAAGCTTTGCAAAAAGCAGACTTCATCAGGTACTGCTTGGTACTCATGAGACTTGGAAAAACCACAAGAATATCAATTTTTCATTTTGCTACGTATTATGACAGGCAAACTAAAGCCAAATCCTGGTCCAGACTTTTCACTGATTTCAATGGAACCATTGGGCATAAGCTCATAAGGACATGAGCACTTAAACAATGAATCAAACACTTGTTTGAATTGTACAGCAGTTTTGGTTTGAGTTTGGGGGTTAAAGTTTGAGTTCATTCTTATTGCACCCAAATCATTTTCCCCACGCATGCTGTAAACTGCAATGGTGCATGTTATCCTTGCTGTGAATATGATTCAGTGTATGAAAACTAATGACACTGGGGCGATCAGAGGCTACATCTACTGTCTATCCTAGAGCTGTGCAAATATTGGATTTTCTGTTTCATTGTCAAGAATCAGAGAGGTAGCCGTGTTAATCTGGAATTGCAGAAGTGACAGAGTCCTGTGGCACCTTAAAGACTAACTAAAGTATTAGAGCATAAGCTTTCGTGGGCTAATACCCACTTCGTCGGATGCAAGCAGTGGAAGTATCCAGGGGCAGGGATAAATAAGAGACAAGGGCCAGGTTGGAGATAACAAAGTTAGTCGAGTCAGGCTGAACCAGCTTGTTATCTCTAATCAGGGAGGATGAAGTCCTCCTCTAGCAGCTAGTCTGGAGGTGTGAACACGGAGAGAAGAGAAGCTGCTTTTGTAGTTAGCAAGCCACTCGTAATTTTTGTTCAATCCTTGATTGATTGGTATCAAATCTGCAAATGAATTGCAGCTCTGCAGTTTTTCAGAGCTGCAATTCATTTGCAAATTTGATACCATCAGTCCTGGAGCTTTCTAAAACAAAATGCATTTATACACACTTGAGAAACTTTGGCAGCTAGATACTGAACCAAATTTCTCAGCACCTACACTGTTGCTTGAATTAGCTCAGAACCCAATCAACTCACTTTCACACCCTTCAATGGCAGCAGTCTGCTTGCAAAAGCTAGCCTGAGGTTTTATTCCTTCAGGCCACAATTCATTTTCCCCAGAAATCCTGTCCTTTCCCTTTTTCAGCTAGGAGTTGCTTTACAGAAACATCTTCCTGAGCATCTTTCTGGGATTCAGTTAAGTCCAGAACAACTTCAGAGACAACTGACGTATCCTCCATCAGCATAAGCTGAGCGGCACATTCTGCTCCTCAGACAGAAAACTGGAGACAAACTCTCCCCCAACAGCTAAACTGCCATTCCTAACAGTCCACAAAGTTTGGAATTTCCTCCCCTTCGGTCCCAGACAAAGGTTTGGAGATTGGGTTAGCTCCCTCCATGGACAGGTCATTACCCCAAACAGGCACAGTCTTATGAGCACTTCTTTCCTGGATTTTAGTTGAGTCCAGAACCACATCTGGCACAACTGACAAATCCTCAGTCAGCATAAACTGAGAGGTACCTTCTGCCTGCTCCACAGACAGAACACTGGAGACATGTTCTCCCCCAGCAGTTAAACTGCTTTTCTGAGCAAACAGTTTGAACTTCCCTCCCCCTTGTCACAGACCATCTGGTTATTAACAGACAAACACGGGGATTGGGATGGCTTTTTTAACAGGCAAATTGCCACTCCTAAGAGACAAACCATGGGAGACAGTTTCTCCCTCATACTTGCTGAGCTGAACCTGTTTAGTGGTGGGTCTCTCTTCAGAAATGTCCACTTGCAAGTGGGCTAACATCCCTGGGTTCCCTACTGTAGCCCTCCCAGTGGGTCTCCTCCATACATGGAACTGATGTCTTGTGATCTGCTGGGGAGGCCCGTGGGGAACCGGGCACCCCTACTCATCGTCAGACTCCCAGAGCCTCTGCTCAGAAAAAGGGGCAGGCATCTGGCTTTGACAGGGAGTGGGCGTGGGGGATGCATTCTGTACCAGGGCAGTGGGTTGTGTGGGAGCTCCCTGCATTAACTCTGCTCTCTTCATGACCTGAGGCAAAGCATTCATCAGGAGGCTGGGGCTGGCGATCATATTTTCCCATATCCTCCCCTAAATTCACCAGCTCCTTCCAAAT
The DNA here is from genome assembly GCA_007922305.1 of Dermatemys mawii. Lineage (NCBI taxonomy): Eukaryota > Metazoa > Chordata > Testudines > Dermatemydidae > Dermatemys > Dermatemys mawii. Next base: position 11,944 of record ML679628.1, read on the forward strand.
CATATTCCTAAGGGTCTCCTTGGGTCCGCGCTGCCCAAGGCTGTGGGAGGTAGGGGTGTTAGGGCTTGGTTACACTTGCAAGTTTATAGTGGTATTGGTTATAGCTGTCCTTATATACAGCTATAGTTATAGCGATATACCGTGGCCACACTGACGTCCGCCAGCGGTATAGTGTGGCCACATTTGTGGCACATCAGGTGGCATTGGGAGTAGCGCATTAGGTCAGGTATCCCACAAAGCACCTCTTCCCAATCTGGCGCAATGACTTGTGGGAAGGAAGTCGTTGCTTGTGGGGCATTCTGCATCCTGTTCTAACTCCTGTGATGCTTCGCATCACATCCCAGCACTCCCTGTATTTCCGTCCACCTCTGGTGCCATCTTTCAACGGTTTCAGCGAGGTGCGCGCCGTCGTCCATTTTGGTGTGCCATAATGGAGCCCCGACTGCTTAGGAACATGCTGACGAGTCTCACCAGCACATCTCGCAGCGCGGTGGGGTTAATCCTTGACATGCAAGGTGACAGTAAGAGGTCTGAAGACGAGATTAAGGTGCTGAACACATTTGACACGAAACTGCTTGTCTCACTAATGGACATGCTTATGGCCGTGGCACGCCGCTTCTGGGCACGGGAAACTAGCACTGACGTGTGGGATGGCATTGTTATGCAACAACGAACAGTGGCTACAAAACTTTCACATGAGAAAAGCCACTTTCTTGGGACTGTGTGCCGAACTCGCCCCCGCCCTGCGGCGCAAAGACATGACTTTGAGAGCTGCCCTCCCGGTGGAGAAGCGGGTGGCTATAGTGCAGTCTGGAAGCTGGCCACCCCACACACCTACCAATCGGTGGCCAACCACTTTGGGGTGGGAAAGTCGACCATCGGAGTCATGTTGATGCAAGTGTGCAGGGCCATTAATCGCATCCTGTTATGAAAAATCGTGCCTCTTGGTAATGTGAATGACGTGGCTGGCTTTGAGCAAATGGATTTCCCTAACTGTGGAGGGGCAATAGATGGGACCCATATACCTATTCTGGTGCCCGACTACCTAGCAGGAGAGTACCTTAACCGAAATGGGTACTTCTCCATGGTTCTCCAAGTGCTTGTGGATCATCATGGGCATTTTATTGATATTAATGCAGGCTGGTCAGGGAAGGTGCATGACGCACGCGTTTTCCACAACACGGGCCTGTTCAGGAAGCTGCAAGCCAGGACTTTTTTCCCAGAGCAAAGGATCACCGTGGGGGAAGTAGAAATGCCTATTGTGATTCTTGGTGACCCCGCTTACCCTTTAATGCCGTGGCTCATGAAACCCTATACAAGGACCCTGGGCAGCAGCCAGGAAAGGTTCAAGTACAGGTGTCGAATGACTGTGGAGTGTGCTTTTGGGCATCTCAAAGCGCACTGCCCCTGTCTTTATGGGAAGCTAGACTTGGCTGAGGGAAGTATCTTCATGGTTATTTCCGCATGCTGTGCCCTACGTAATCTTTGTGAACGGAAGGGCGAAGGCTTCACTCAGGCAGGGTCCTCGGAGGTTCAACACCTGGAGGCCACGTATGCAGTCAGAGAGCAGGACTCTTAGGGGGCCCAGCGTGAGGCTGCAAGGATCAGGGATGCCTTGAGGGAGCATTTTGAGGCTGAAAGCCAGTTCTAATGGGAAGTGCAGAGGGAGGGAGTGCTCATTGTTTGCATAGGCTAAGGCATGTGTTTTTCTTTAGATATTAGTAATCTACGTACTCTGAATAAAAAAACAACCCATTGATTAAAAAGACAATTCATTTACTAAACAGCTACTTCATTTGCTGAAAGGAAAGGTTATGGATGCAGAATGTGTGGTGGAAGTGGGTGGGATGTGATTGGGGTGGGATGGGGTCAGTCAGAGATTGGAGCGTGTCTGAATCTCATACTCTGTAATGCTCTCCGAATTGCTGTGTCCTCCAAACCCCATTTCCAGATGGCAATAAGGCATGTTATCAGGGGTTGTTCAGTGGATAAGCATCCTGGATTTGGGGGCTGGTTGGTGAAGACATGGGGGTTGGAGGCAGCTGTGTGTGGTAGTAACCAGGAATCTGGTGCTAGCGGGCTGGAGGGGACAGAGGGCCAGAAAGGGAAGGGTTTGGGGGCAACTGGTGAAGGGGGTGGTGAGCCCGGTACTGCTCCTCCTGCATGTCAGCGATCTGCTGCATCGTCTCTACTTGCCGCTCCATTAATGGGACCAGCTTATGAGCGATTTCCCACTGGTGACTTGTATTCTCCTGGCAGAACTTCCTCTCCCTCAACTTGCTTTCATTCTCCCTCCACTTCTGTGCAATTCGATTTTCTTGTGCAGACTGTTGCATCACTTGTAGCAGATCCTCCTTGCTTTTTCACGGTCTCCGCCGTAGTCTTCTCAGCCTGTCAGCAGCAGATAACAGTGGCAAAGAAGTCAAGGTCGAACCTATGGAGAGAAAATGTTACATTACATACAGGCACTATTGTACACAAGAGACAGGGCAATGATTCCCCCGCATTCCCTGTCCAAAGAAACCCACAGTTTGCCTCTCCTCAGGGAGAGCGCACATAACTCACAGGAGCCCCTGCCCTGGTGAGTAATCTGGGAATGCAGGGGGACCAATTGTTTCTCTGCCTTGCTATCCTATGGGTTGCCTAGGCGGGGAGCACAGCACAGTGGCAGGAACCCTACACTGAACACTGTCCCAACATTTTCCATAACTGTTCATCGTGGAAGATATCTCACTGCTGCGGGTGATCGAGGAAGAAAGGGAGGGCATTCTAATGCGATGCGGCTTCTGCCCAGGCCCATATGCAGCTTGCCTCTGTGCAGCAATGCTCCCCCCACCCCTCGTAGCACAGTGGCAGGGGCTAGTGAGGGAGACCGGGATGGAGAACATGCTGGCTCTTCCAACAAACCTGCGCTGGCGCATTGCCACCGCTCTTATTGAGACCTTTGCAGTAATCCTCGTCAGTGATTTCTTCAATGTGATAGACTACATCAATGCACTATGCCACATGTAGGCATACATGCAAGCATCCCTTTCCTCCCTTGCCCATGTAGTCAGAAACCACGGTGCCTGCGTTCCTAATGGAAAAATAACTTTACCTCCGCAATCCGCTGCTGCTCTGCCCTCAGCAACCGCTGGATGCTGCAGCTGGCTTCCCTCCTCCTGGCTGCAGAACAGCTCCTGGCTGCATGCCTCCTGGGAGTCCTCCATGCCCTAGCTCACTGCCGCCGCCGCCGCCTCCTCCTTTTCCTCTCCCCTCCACCACCCTTGCACTGGTGGGCTCAGAAGTGTCCATGGTGGTCGATGGAGAGCATGTAGGATCCCCCCCAAGTATTGTGTCCAGCTCCTTGTAAAATCGGCAAGTCTCCAGGGCTGCCCCAGAGCGGCCATTTGCCTCGCGGGCTTTGCGATAGGCATTCCTAAGCCCCTTTACTTTAACACGGCACTGCAGAGTGTCCCACTCATAGCCTCTTTCCGCCAAGGCCCTTGATATCTGCCCCTAGGTATCATAATTCCTGCGGCTAGACCGCAACTGGAACTGCACAGCCTCTTCCCCCCAACAACTGATGAGGTCCAGCGCCTCGCTATTGCTCCATGCTGGGGATCACCTATTGCGAGAAGGCATGGCGTGTGGAGTCATGATCAAGCAGAATGATCACCTGCAAGAATTCCCTGAGAGCACGCCATGCTTGGCTGGAGCAAACAGGAAGGGGATTTTCAAATTTCCCTGGAACTTTAAAGGGCGGGTCTGACGTGTGGTCACCTGAGGACAGGACAAAAGAGTTTGCAAGTGATGACCAGAGTGGCTCGAACAGGAATTATGGGACGGGCTGGAGGCCAATTAATGCGCAGTGGGTGTCCACATTCTTGCTGTAGCGCTACAGCAGCTGCGCTACAGCCCTTATTCCCCATGCGGAGGTGGATTAACAATAGCGCTATAACTCAGCGGTTATAGCGCTCTACGTGCCTTGCCAGTGGGGACGGGGAGGAGGTTATAGCGCTCGTGGGGGCTTTATAGCACTATAAAGTGCCAGTGTAACCAAGCCCTCAGTCAAAGATCTATTACTAGCATTGGTCTGATAATTGCTGAGCTGGGTGTGTGAAGGCATAGGTTCATTAGCATTTGGAGCAGGGATTCCCAGAATGCAGTGCATCCCTGCTTTTTTTGGTCCCAGAGTTCGGTGCGGTTCTCCTTTCTTCATGCTAATTCCTGTCCATCTTCCATGCAAATGTAGCAAGGGGAGTAGTCTCAGTTCTCCATTCCTTATGCTAATCGAGATGTCTTAATCTTGTCACCTTGTCAGGAGGAGTCCAGGTGTCTCCCAAAGCCCTTCACTGTTCTCTGCAGCCTTTTCTCTGATGTGTTTTGGTTCAGACAGAGAGTGCGGGGGGAGGGTTGTCTTTCATGAGTCAGACCGGCTGGATACTGTGCCCTGGTTCCCCCAAAACACAGAGCTGACTGGTATCAGTGGCCAATTCTGAAGCCGCAATTGCAACAGACTTTATTGTACTATTTCAATCATTCTGTTGCCATAGGCCGTACAAGCAACTGCCAATGAAACATCATTATTCTGTATGCTGTTAATAAGGGACAGAATGGTAGAATTCAAGTGGCTAAATCCTTGAGCAATAGATCTTGAGCATAGATCCAACCCACATTCTCTACCACATATTCTGTAGTAGGGTGTAAGTGTGACAAGTTGGGATCACAGAAACCTCCTTGGAAGCTGCCACCCAATATGCCAAGGCTACTCCTGCCTCTGTTTTCCTGCCCAAACAGCTTGGGACCCCAGTACCGTACCTGGTTTGAGTCAGACTCGCTAGCCTGCTGCAACACCAGATCCCGGTCTGAGCCAGGTCCCCCAAAATCTATGGGCTTGCCTGGAAACAGGTCTGGAAGTATTCTTGCCCTTTGCACTCAGATGCTCAACTCCCAGTGGGGTCAAACCCTGAATAAATCCATTTTACCCTGTATAAAGCTTATACAGGGCAAACTCATAGACTGTTCACCCTCTATAACAATGATGGAGAGATATGCACAGCTATTTGCCACCCCCCCGAGATAACCTGTACTCCAGGTTAATTAATAAGTAAAAAATGATTTTAATAAAGACAGGAAATAGGATTTAAGTGGTTCCAGGTAGTAACAGACAGAACAAAGTGAATTACCAAATAAAAAAACCAGAACATGCAGATCAATCACTAATACAGTAAAAAGCCTCACCCTCAGATGTTTCAGTGAATTTCCTCTTTCAGACTAATCTCCCTTTTAGTCTGGGTCCAGCTATCACTCGCAACCCTCCCCCCCCCCCGCCCTGGAGGCACTGGGCTCTGTTCCAGCTTCCTTCAAAGATCCTCAGGGGGTGGAGAAGCTGTTCTTTGAGCCAGCAGAAGACAAAATGCAGGGGGTCTCTCTAGGGCTTATAGGGACTTCCTCTTGTGGGTGGAGACCCCCTACTCCTTCCTATGCAGAGACCAGTTGTGAAATGGAGTTTCAGAGCACATGGACCAGTCACATGTCTCTCCAAGATTCAGTTCCTGACCAGCCAGACCACATTCCTGAGGAAGCTCGGGTGTGGACGGGCGTCTACAAAGTTAATTGTTAGCTTGATTGGGCCTTTACGGAGAATATTTTTTCTCAGACAGTTGCCCAACTGCTTTCCAAAGTCCACTTACAACTGACCAAGCACATAGCCAATATTCATAACTTTGAATACAACACTGACACACACATACAAATAGGATGAATAGATCCAGCAGATCATTACCTTCACATAGATATGTTACATGGCATATGTAGCAAAAGCATATTCCAGTTGTAGCATACACACATCTATAGACACCCCTGCCCCCAATAAAGCCTTTTGTGGTACACCGTCACAGTAGGAAGATTCCTGAGGTAGGCCACGGTTGCATAGTGGGACATTCACTCCTTGGGGTAGGATCAGTGGGTAGAGGGCTGGGAGGAGGTGGTGTTGGGGCTGTCGTTGGACAGGCATCTTCACAGACCTGCACATAGTAGATACATTTACTGGAACTTGGGGTAATAGACCAAGGCCCTGTATATGTTCCTGTATCTTTTAATTGGATGTTACAAATACAAATAGATACACTCCACTTATCCTGCAAGTCAGCATATTCCACCCTGCCAGTCCAATCCCCATATGTTTTTACACTTCCCTCTATATAACTAATGACTGTGTCTGCTTCTCGAAACCACTCCAAATATACTGTGTCAGTTTCGAGTTGATGTGTTTGGATAATACACCCTGGAGTCAGATCCTCCCCCACCATTCCTGTGAGATATCGCTCCAGTATTTGCCTTGACGCCACTAGAGCACCCTCCATTTCTGGAGTGGCTCGTCTACTTTGTATGTGTTTGTTTTCACGTGGTGAGATACAGTTGTGAGTATTACTAAAATCTGGGTGAGGAAGTGCAGTGATACAATAGCCTGATCACAATTAACAACACTATCAACCTTCCAACAGTACGCATATTCCCCATGTCTCTGCTCAGACTTAGTTCTTTTTTCAATCCATTGTCGGGTATTCACAACTTCTGGAACAGGGACACGTTGAGTCACAGTGATGTCCAACACTCCATCCCCAAGCATCAAAATGGAAAAGGAGGATGTTTTTCATGTGGCATTTTCCTTCAGTTTCACACACTAATTTTAAAACAGTTCCGGTAGGGTACTCCTGGCTTACTGCATCCCATCCTGTGGTGTTAACAGTTTCTGTCCAAAAGGTTCTGGTCACCGAATGTGCTTGGTTGATCCTTGTAACATCGACCAATCCTTTTGCGGTGTGGGTCACCACCAGGACACCAAACAAGATCCACATCCAGATTGGCATCATCACCTATCAAAACATAAAAACAACACTTGCTTCTTTCACATAGGTAAATATGTATTAACATAGATATATTTGGTTTTTTTTATTTAAACAAGCGATTTTATCAACAACTGTAAATCAAGGTGCCTGTGTTCAAATCACATTGGGGTCACCAATGTTGTCAGAAGCTACCAGCGTGGTGCTCTGCTCTTGTTCAATGATGATAACAGTTGGCTGCATGCGTATTCCCTCTGTGTGCTGCCCCAGCTCTGCACAGATAGCTGACACAGCAGACCCTGAGAGAACCCCCAAAGAGCACAGACTCTAGTAAGGTACGAAGGCACCCAGGCCAGGTTTATTGTCAAACGAAGCACAGTAGTAGTTTCCCATAGATTCTACAGGACATACTACAAATTTGTGCCCTGACAATGGACCTGCTCAGTCAGTGGCGGGACTCTCCACTGCCCCCTAAACCTGACAAAGACACCACCCCAGAGCTGTATTCTTATACAGAGGTACAAACAAGTTACATGTCATTCCTGACGTACTTAGGTGCCTCCCATCTATGTAGTAAGATACATCCCCTCTACATAGTAAGGTGACGCCTCTCACCTTGTACATGTTGGTTCAAGCAAAACAACTCTATTCTTTTGCCCCTGTCTTTAGGATGGGTCAGCTTGCTCCTTGTTATCTGTAAGGAATGTACAAGTGTTCTGGCACCTCGTAGGTCTATGCACTTTTGCAACATCATCCCAGTATTGGGTGTGTTTTTTCTCTTAAAGCCCCAGCTCCCGCAGTCTTGTGACTCAGCTGTTAATTAAAAAAAAAAAAAAAAAAAAAACATTTCTGCTCCCCTGCTTGCGATGAAAAGCTTGTACACACGACCCGAGTGTGATCTCAACGTGCACAAGCCAGAAGGTAAATACAAGGAGCCCAACAGATATATTGATTTTAATAATTAAAGCTTTTTAGGCCAAGCTCGTGATGGGGCGGAGGGAGGGTGGGTGCTACTCGTGATTTTGAACCAGGCTGGGTAATCTAAGGGGAGGAAAGTCCCGCGTTTCTTTATAACACACGAGTGTCGCCTCCCCGTGTCCTTCAGTGGAACTTGTCCTGTGCTGACAGCTCCCCTGGGGGATTATCAACTCTCCGGGCTCCCCCAGCCACGGGCAGGCAGAAGAACCGGGGCCGTGCCGGGCTGCCCTGCCTCTTTAAATCCAGCCTTGCAGCGCTTTGCGCCTTCCCCTTGGAGGGCCGGGCTCGGCCGAGCCTCGCGGAGAGGCGGGAGGGAGCTGGCCGCGGCTATGGAGGGGCTGGGGGCCCTGCTGCTCCTCCTGCTCTCGCTTTGCCTCCTGGCCTTCGGCCTTTACTGCTGCTACGTGGGAGCCATGCACGCCAAGTACGATCACATCCCCGGCGCCCCGAGAGCCAGGTAAGGGGGAACCCCGCGGCCCGCTCCCGGGGAGGGACAGGGGCTGGGGTAGGCCGCGGGAGAGTCTTGCTGTTTCAGGCACATCAGCGGTACCCTCCCGCCGCCCCATTTGCCCCCCTCCCCTCGCAGTGCCTAGTCCCCTGCGGGTGGCGGGTTCTCCCTTCGCACCAGCCTGGGCGCATTCAGCGCTCATCTACTGCCCTGCTAACGCCAGCCTGGCCCAGTGAGGGAACAGGGGAGGCGGCTCCTCTCCCTCCAGGAGGGCTGGCTGTGCCCTTGCTCGTATCGCAGAGGCAGGCGGGCTCACCTGACCGGCTGTGGTCCCGGCATAATCCGTGGGAGCTTTGCCATTGACTTGTATGAGGTCAGGATTTCCCCTTTCGTGCTGGGGGGAGGTAAGCGCCTGGTGAGAGGCACTTGCAGTCTTTTACCTGAGGGGTTTGGCTCGGAGTGGCGTTTGTGGGATTTGGGTTCTGGGACTCCAGGGAGAGGGTGACCCATCTCGGGGCTAGCGCACAGCTCCTGTTCGAAGCTCTGTTTCTGTCACTTCACTGTCTTTAAACTGACCCTCTTACCACAAGACTCCCCCCTTCTCCCACCCCTGGGAGTGCCTGTGGTCACAGCAGAATTTTTGGACCATATCAACTGACAATAACTTCACCTGCTTCAGCATCTTCTTTCCTTGCCCTGGAGGTATTCTGTTGTGGCAAAAAACAAATGTCAACAGATATGAACAGCGGTAAAGGGACCTGGAGCACCAATATGGCATTGCTGTCACAAGGAGAAACCACAACTATAGCGGTATTGAGGCTGCTTATTTAACCTTGGCTTTGGCCTGTGTGGCCACGTAAACTGGGCATATACCAGTATGTGAGCGGACGTGACAATAGCATTCTGTTGCATAAGCAGACACGCATGAATATCAGGTTTGATTGTGTAACTAGAGTTATCATGCAAAAAGAACAGGAGTACTTTTGGCACCTTAGATCCTAACAAATTTATTTAAGCATAAGCTTTTGTAGGCTACAGCCCACTTCATCAGATGCATAGACTGGAACATATAGTAGGAAGATATAGTTATATATTCAAATACACAGAGAACCCAAAAAGGTGGAAGTTGCCATACCAATTCTAATTGGCTATTTAATTAAGATGAGCTATTATCAGCAGGAGGAAAACTTTTGTAGTGATAATCTAGATAGCCCATATCAGACGGTTGAGGAAGGTGTGAGGCTACTTAACATGGGGAAATAGATTCAATTTGTATAATGACCCAGCCACTCTTTCAGAGTCTACAAATTAATATTAGGAATATGCCAGCTCTAGTCCTGTTTGTAGTTAGATCAAATTGCTTTCCAGGCCTATGGCACCATGTAAAGTAAGTTTTTTGTTTGGTTATTTGCCTGTTTCTCCTTAAGGATGTTTGGTTTGATCTTCAGTGATCATCCTTGGTAGGATCCTTCAGAATAAGGCTTGTGATCTCTATATCCCGTTTTAATTTCAAGCACTGCTATATTATACGATATGTTGAGGTTCATATATGCCTGCCCATATCAGTTTTATTTGGGCTTGATACCCTGTTCTATATTTTCCATTTGAAACTGTGGGTAAATTGTTTAAGGTGCTCAGAAACTTCATTTAGGAGCACTTTTAAATTAAAACTTTCTGCTGAATAGGTGTGAAAGTGATCTTTGCACTGGGGTTTTATGCCATTTTTCTCACTTGAATGGCTCACATATTTGGGTATCCTGTCAAAGGTTTACTTCACATAAGAAATCTAAAGGAAAACACTGAAAAATAGAAGTCTTTCCAAACTGACATTTTAGATGTCACATGCTGATGCACCCCAACCTGAGCAAAGGTATCATCGTGGTGTACAATAGGTGTTAGGAATCCAGGAGTTTGATGAGTATTCTAGTCCCCTTGTAGCCCTTTGATCTGAATCTTTGTTCATGTGATAAAGAAAACCATTATTAAGAGCCCAATCCTGTAAGATGCTGGACACCCCACAGCTCCAGCTGGAATCAGGAACTTCTGCAAAGACTCTTCTGCAGTCCAAGAATCATTGCAGAGCCCTTGAAAACTTGAAATGACACAGTGTATGAAATGATGCAGATGTGTAACTCAGACATGCTGGTTTAGTCATTTAGGGCCACAAGGTGCTCTCTTTGTAATTAGCATGACAGTTGAAGCTTACACACCAACAACCTCTTTAAAAAAAATGCCTGTGGCCTGTATGATGCATATACATTCAGTATTACCATAGGCTCTGATCCTGCAAACCCTTCTTCACATGCCTAACTTTGTGTTAAGTCCCATCAAGTGTCCCATTTATCAAAAAAGCATAAGGGGGAAAAAAAATGTGGTGCTGTCTTTTCCAGAGGAAGGTAGGGGAGTCTAGAGTAGAACCATTGACATGTTCCATCCTCATCAGCCAGCCACTGGGCCAGAGCACACATAGGGGAGGATTCAAGTAGTGGCCTTGTCTATACTAGACATTGGTCTAGCTGCTCAACCAACGGGAGCACTAGTGTAGACAGGCCACCTTTGCCACCAGTATTCCAACACCTAGAACTGCTCAGAGCAGTTCTATCTACAGTAAGCTTTGCAAGATTCTTACCAGTGTAGTGAGCACTTCACACACTTCTAACATTGTTCTTCTCACAACACCCCTGCAATGTAGGGAAGGGCTGTTATTCCCATTTTACTGATGGGGAGCTGAGACAGAGAAACAAAGTGATTTGTCTAAGGTGTGTGACAAAGCTCCAAGTTTGTACTTGTGGGTCCTGCACTTCCTGGCAGATTTAGGGGCCTCAGAAACTCATCTAGGCCCCAGAGTGACCTCCCTTTCTCAGTATAATTGGCAA
>ML679630.1:1122-16629 GCA_007922305.1 Dermatemys mawii
GAACCCAGGAGTCCTGGCTCCCAGCCCCTCCTGCTCTAACCCACCAGCCCCCACTCCCCTCCCAGAGCCGGGGAGAGAACCCAGGAGTCCGGCTCACCCACGCCGTTCTCATTGACGGACGTGCCGTCCGACTCGGCGGCGCCGTCCATCATGGTGGCGTCGTCGTCGGTGCGGCGGCGGCGGGAGCGGCGGCGGCGGCCGCTCACAGGCTGCGACTCGCTGGCGTCGGTATCGGCCGTCTGGTCGGTCTCCGTGTTGTCCAGCAGGCTGTAGGGGTTGCTGTCCGGGTCCTTCAGCACTGAGGGGAGAGGTGTGTGGGGGGGGCCTTCAGCATGGAGGAACCCAGGCGTCCAGGATCCCAGCCGCCCCCGACCCCCCTTCATTACAAGTCAGGACACTGGAACATAACGTGTTTATATGCCACGAAGATGCGCCCACCTCTGGGGCGGGGCGGCCGGTGACCCGGGGACCCCTCGCCCGGCGCTGAGATGCGCCCACCTCTGGGGCTGGGGGGCTGGTGACCCAGGGGACCCCTCGCCTGGCGCTGAGATGCGCCCACCTCTGGGGCGCAGCGCAACAGCTATGTCACAGCAACACCCAGTCACCTGAACTGATGGAGGAGCTGGTGTACTTGCTGCCCCCGCCCCCTCGGGGCGCCGGGGGGGGACCCCGCCCACGCCCCACTCCCGGGCGCCTCCGGCTGTCCTCTGGGCGCGGGTCTCGCTCGCCGTCGTCTCTCTTCTCCGATTCGGTCTCCGAGGCGTTGGAGAGATCCGAGTTGGTACCTGGAGGGGCAGAGAGAGCGGGAGGATCGCCAAACCGTAGGAGGGGCAGGACCCACGATACCCCGGCCAAGCACCATGCAGCCCTGCTGAAATGCAGCCACCTCTGGGGCGTGGCCCAGCCCGCGACCCGCCCTGGGGGGAGGAGAAGGGGAGATTTTGGCCCAGGCTCGTTACCGTAGCCGGAGTTGGGCCCCCGGCGCCCGCGGCCTCGCCCGCCGTAGCTGCCCCCGTAGGTCCGCGTGCCGTGGAGGGAGGAGGAGGTGCTGTCGTCCGTGGCGTAGCCGCCCCGCTCCTTGTCGGCCCGGCTGGAGAGGGGCCGGAAGCCCAGGCCGATCTGCCGCAGCTGCTCGTCGATCTGCAGCCGCTCCAGGCGCAGCTGCTCCACCTCCTGGGGCCGGGACCAAGGGGGGAACCGATTAACATGTGCACCCATGCAGGGCAGGCAGGGGGACCCAATGAACTGATGCACCCATGCAGGGCAGAGGGAACCAGTTAATGTGTGCACCCATGCAGGGCAGGCAGGGGAACCAATTAGCAACTGCACTGCAAGGGGGGACCAATTAACTTGTGCACCAATGCAGGACAGGCAGGGGAAACCAATTCATAACTGCACTGCACAGGGGGCACCAATTAACTAGTGCACTCATGCAGGACAGGGGAACTAATTAATGGCTGCACCTATGCAGGGCAGGCAGGGGGAACCAATAGATGCACTGCAGGAGGAGCAATTAACATGTGCACCCACACAGCCTCAGGGCAGGGAACCCATTTATGGCTGCACCTAGACCAGCTGGTAGGGGGAACCCACTGGCGACAGTTCTGTGAAGAGGGGACCCATTAGCAGTTGCACCCAAGCAGGGGAACCAATTAAGACTGCTCCTGGGGGGGAACCAATGAGCAAGGGCACTGCGGAGCAGGGACACCCATTAGCAGCTGCACCCCCCAGGGCAGGTTGTTTTAGGGGGTCAGAAGGGCAGCTTCAGGACAGGAAGGGGGAAGAAAAGCCGGTCGCACGCGCACAGCCGTGGGGGCAGACACCTGGGGGCTGGCACAGGAAGCGGGGGAAGCGGTTAAGGGTCACGCACGACGACCCCGCCCCATGCTGTGGGGGGCCCCCCACCCCGTTCCCGGGGGCCCGGCGGGATCTACCTGGAGGTACGCGAGGTGATACTCCAGGAGCGCCTGGGCGTTGCTGATGTTCTCCTGCGTGCCGACGAAGATGAACGGGACCATTCCCTAGGAGAGAGGGGAGTGGGTCCAGGCACGGCCGCCCCATGCGCCCCACACGCACCCCCACACCCCGCCTGGGGTCACCCCCGCCCCACTCACCTCCTCTCGGGGGTTCTTCTTGTCGTTGTCCCCTTCCACCCGCACCCGCACCACGCCCGACTTGTCCACGATTTCCTGGATCACTTTCCCGTTCTTCCCGATCACTTTGCCTGTCGGGGTTGGGGGGAGCGGAGAGGTGAACCCCACGGAACCCCCCCCCCGCGCCGGTGTTCCCAAAGCGCTGACCGCCGCCCCGCAACAGGCGGACGGGGTTCCTTCAGCCCCCCCCGACCTATTTAACAACCAACCCGGCGAACATCATTTTTACCACGTTCCAGACCTTACGGGACATTGTGTGGGTGAACACAGCGGGCCCCCGGACTCCAACGGGCATCGGTGCCCGCCGCCGGAGGGCACCCCGAGAATCTCATCATTCTCATCGCCAAGGTGGGGCCGTGGTGACCCCCCCCCCAGGAGAAAGGCCCCCCCTTTTGGGGGGGGGGGGGACTACAGAGCACAGTCGCGCTCGTGACACCTACCGACCAGGTTCCTCGGGACTTGGACGGAGTCTTCGGAGAACTCCAGGTAGCTCCGGGCCTCCTTGCACGCCTCGGGGGTCTGGGGGGGGGAGGAGACGACGGTCAAGGACGGGCCCCTGGCTCCCAGCCCCCCCCCGGCCAGGGAGAACCCAGGAGTCCGGGTGCCCGGCCCTCACCTCCCCGTAGATGCGGAAGGTGCAGGTCTCCTCGTCCAGCTCGATGGCGGTGACGCCGGGCACCTTGCGGGCCTGCTGGATGTTGGCGCCGTGGGTGCCGATGGCCAGCCCCATCAGGTCCTCGCGGACGGTGAACTCCTCCTGGAACGCCGAGGCCAGCTGCTTACTCGTCTGGGGGGGGGGAGGAGAGAGAGAGCGCGCACCGGGGAGTCAACGGAGCGGCCGGGCCCCGCTGACCCCCCCCCGCGGGGGAGGGGCGCCGCCCGGACGCCCGGGTTCCTCACCTCCAAGTGCTTGTTGGCTTCCTCGTTCCGCGACATCAGCATGAGCTTGGTGCGGATGCTGCGGAGATGCATGTCGCCCAGGAGCGCCGCCCGCTTCACCGTGGACTCGTTCGTGGACTGGGGAGGGGAGGGGGCGAAGGAGGAGGAGCGGGGTCAGAGCCTGGCAGGCCGCCCCCCCACTCACTTGGGGTCAGGACCCCTGAGGGGGTTACAAAGTTATCGCATGGCAGGGGCACAGTTAAGGTTGTATGGGCAGCCTTAACATCTGATGAATTGCTCTTGTCTGGCCGGACTACTGGGCCAGCAGGAATCTCAGGTGGCTAGCCAGCCCTGATTACGGGAGCCGCGGTGACCAGGCGAGACCTGCCTAGCCGGTCACGGCGGGACCGGGGCGAACCCCGCTACCCCTGCCGATTCCCTCCTGACCCCCAGAACAGGAGTGGGCAAGACAAGCCAGCCGGGCAGCTGGAAACAGGACCCCCACCCTCCGAATCTCGCTGTGGCCGACGAGCCCCCCGCCGATCCGCCGCCGCCTCGCTCACCAGGATGAAGAGCTCGCTGGTGGCCACGCTCAGGAAGATGCAGTTTGCCTCCACCGCCTTCTTGAATTCCTTGTGCACGTTTTCGTTGGAGCACCTGAGCGGGGAGGGGACGGGGTGAGCGGGGAGCCCCCCCAAAACCATCTGTCCGGGCTGGGACTAGAACCCGGATCTCCACAGTCCGGGACTGGCCAGCGAGTAGGGATGGAGACGCTCGGAGTGCCAGATGAAAGACCCAGCTCCCAGCTGGGGGGCAGATCAGTAACAGGGTGTAATACAGGTTCTCCTCCCCATAAGACCAGGTATAGGCTATTCACAGGCACAACTACAGTAGGTTAATGTGGGTCAATTGCCCCACACAGACAAGCCCCAAGTTAGAGGGGCCCCAGGGCTGCTCTAACTCGAGACCGGGCAGCCCGCGGTGCTTTTAAAGGTGGTGGTCTTTGGCTCCCGGTGGTTTCCGGCTCCTTCGCCATGACAAGCCACGCTGGTAGCAGGCTACGTAGCCCCCTGCCCCCCAGGATCCGCCCCCTCGCTCACGCTTCCTTGAGGTCCTCCGGCACAGCGATGGTGTATTTGAAAAAGCTCGACTTGGTGGCCACTTTGTTGGGGTTGACGGGCCGCAGCCGCTCCAATGTGACGATTTCGTTGTAGGTGGCGTCGCAGGCGGCATATTCGATGACGTAAAACTGGGGGCGGGGGGAGAGATCGGGTCAGGAAGGGTCCAGTTTTCACGCTCGAGTCACCCCTGCTGGGCATCAGGGCAGGTGATGAAGATCTAGTTGGTTGCACCAAGGATTGGGGGGCTCCTAGCAGCGGCCATGTCCCTTCTCCGCCTCCCACACAGAAGCGTGGCCAGGCGGCTCTGCCTGCTGCCCCGTCTGCAGGCACCGCCCCTGCAGCTCCCATTGGCCACAGTTCCTGGCCATTGGGAATTGCGGGGCAGCATGCAGGGCAGAACCCGCTGGCTGCCCCTACGTGTAGGTGCCAGAGGGGGACCACGTCGCTGGTTCTGGCAGCCGGGTGCAGTGGCCGCTGACCCTGCTCCCCGTCTGCGGGGCAAGCCCTGGACCCCGCTCTTAACTCTACCTCCTACACAAGCCAGGCTGAACCAGATCCAATCTGAATTAGAACCTCACCCCGACACCAATTCCCATGAAGCGCCAGGAGCAAAGGATTCTGGGACAGAGGCGAGCAATCGGGGCGGGGGGACCTCAGAAACTTACATCTCCTTTCATCATCCGCACCCTCGCCAGCCACCAGCCGCACGGCTCGTGCTCATTGGCTCGGGAATAAACCTAGAGAGATGGGGATATAGGGTCAGCGGGGGAGCCAGCGAGGATAGCGGGCTCATGGGGGCACCCCCCACAGAAAGCACCCCCCCCGTTACCTCCACTTCGTCCCCTTCTGTAATCTCTTTATTGTAGTCCGTGGGCGGGGGGAGCCGCACGTCGTCGAAGGGGATTTGCCGCTCCGGCTGCCAGCTGTCAGGAGACACAAATTCGAGATGGGATTCGCCCGGCAGGTGGCGCCGCGGATTGGAGACCCGGCTCCCGGGCACCCGCACGGCCACAGAGTCTGGGATCCTGCCCAAGGAAGGATCGTTCCCCCTTCTGAGAAGTGGGGAGAAGACCCCAGAGTCTACGGCAGGGAGAGACACGAACTCCTCTCCCCGGGTGCCAGTCCAGAGATTGCCCACCGGCTTGCGGGATATTTTCGGTGCACTCCCGAGCCACGGGGCTTGGACCCCGGGGCCCGGCTGGACTCAGGCGGAGCCCCCGTCAGAGCAACGTGTGTTTGGAAACCAGGGGCCTTCAGTCGGGAACAGCTGTGGGGAGGCGGGGAAGCGACAGCTGTCTCTGCAGGGACACCCCATACGGGCACCACCGGCAGCGGAGGGATTTGAGGCGTGGCGGGCGCTCTCCGTTCAACAGGTCTTCCCCGCTCGGCTGTGATTTTGTCTCCGAAGCCGAGGGAGCCAGCGTTCGATCTGACAGGCAGCGCCTGGAAGCTTTAACAGGCGGAAAGGTCGCTTGCCTGAGACCGGCGGTGGAGAGAGAGACATTCACTGCTCAGAAGCGACAGCGGGACGGTGTACAACCGCTGAGAGAGACAGCCGGGGCCTGTCACGGCGTTCAAAGCCGTCTGCTTGCGGCTGAAGTTGACCTACACCCCGGTTCGCCTGTTACTGGGTCAGAAACATTTTCAGTTCCCCGGTCAAAGAACCACGCGCCAGGCAAACTAGATGGAAGCGGAACAGTCGGACGCCTGCTTAAACCCCACGCTCCCCAGCAGAGTTTCGGGTGGGGAATGTTCTTTGCTTCCTGCCCTACCCCGTGGCTGTTAAACGCCACTTTCCACCCCAGCAGTGGCCGCATCTCAGTGCTGGGCGAGGGATCCCTGTCTGAACAGATCGCCGGCTTGGCCTGAGATTTCGGCCCTAACATCAAGCCACGCGGTGGAGTGACAGCTGCCAATCCGGAGGCATTCCCGGGGGGCGGGCGGCAGGGGGAGCAGCGAGTCAGTTTCGTTCGCATGCCACAAGCGGCAGGGACTAAATTTGGAAGCGCGGCAGCCTGCTAGTTATCTGACCCGGGGGCCCAGCATACCTTGAGGGCAGGCGCTTCATTTCAGGCTCTGAAGCAGGGACCGGGGAACCCCAGCGTTTCCACCCTGATCTCTCCAGCAGGGTCGGGTGAGGTGCCCGTCGGCCAAACAGCCGCCCACGAACAACCCTCCCAAAACTGCCCGATGCAGGGTTGAAAGTTACACTCCGTTCGCTTGCACGGGGGCCACGGAGCCGAAAGCAACAGCTAACGATCTTGAGAGCTAACCACCCCGCCCAGAACCCCCTACCAAACACGCCCTGCTCCTTGTCCCCTGACTGCCCCGCCCCCTATCCGCACCCCCGCCCCCTGACAGACTCCTGGGATTCCCATACCCTGTCCAACTGCCCCCTGATCCCTGTCCTCTGGGACTCCCTGCCCCTTATCCAACCCCCCAACCTCCACTTTACCATGCCACTCAGAGCAGCCTGTCAAGCAGCCGCGCCTCCCGGCCGAAGCTAAACACATTCCCCCACAACAGCGTGCAGTGCCACCCCCCAGAACGCTGTCCGCACAGCGGCATGGCTGCAAGGGAGGGGGGATAACAGAGGTGGGGGTAGCCTCCTTGGCCGGGAGCTCAGAGGCCAAGCAGGATGGTCCAGTGGGCCAGATGTGGCCCGTGGGCTATAGTGGTCTCAGATCTCACCCGTAGCGGGGCAATTAGGCCACTCACCCAGCCGCCCAAGGAGGACAAACGGAGGCCAGGCCACGGCCCGGCCCCTCCCGCCAGGGGTCTCCAGTGGATACTCACTTGTTCTCGAAGAAGATCGTGACCGAGTCTTCATGTACATCCTTCACGAAACCCTGCGGAGGGGGAACGGAGGAAAACGTGAGATCCTCAGGACAGCCAACCCGGATATTAACGGCTTGGGGGAACGACTGCGTTATGCCGGGAAGGGTGTGGGCTCCATGGGGTGTTGAGGTGGGAGGAAGAGCAGACCGGCTGCTCCAGCCATGCAGACTGGAGTGGGGACCTATGCTGCTATCCCTTTCACCCCTTGGGCAAACCAAGTGCCCCGTGCCTCAGTTTCCCCATATGGAAAACGGGTACAACAACCCTTCCTTATAAAGAGTTTTGAGGCCTAGTAAGGAAACGTGCTAAGACCTAGATGGTATCAATCCAGCACTCCGCTTATAACCACCGCCCTCCCCCAAACAGTGATTAGGGTTCAGCCACGCTGCTGCCCCTAACACAGGAGAAAAGTGGGGCCCAGGCTCCCAGGCCCCACTGCTCCTGGGCTATTCGACCAGGAGAGTGGTGGGGGTGGGGGCAGGCGATCTTGTTCTGCAGCGAGGCAGAACAGGAATGCCTCACCAGTCCAACCGGTGACGGGAGGAACAGGCGCTGATCCCGCACCACCGCCCATCCCAGGATAGCTGTCTGTTTGTCGCTAGCACGCTGTGAAGCCTCCGGCCCTGTCTGCTGTAGGTGTAGGGATGCGCTGGGGGGGGGCGGGGGGGGGGGGGGGGAATAAGACCCCATTTGAACAGCAAGGAGGAAACGGATTGCGGGGCACAGCCGATTCCCCACTGGATTGGTTCAGACCCAAGAAAAGAAATCCGATGATCAATCCGGTTCAACACAGGGCTGCCGTTTTGGATCGGGATGGCCCTCCTGGCCTTAAAAACTTGTTGACTCTAAGTTCCTGGCCTCACTGATTTCACGTGGCAGCGAGTTCCACAAGTTAACTCACATACCAGAGGAGGAGGGAGAATCATTTCCTTTGCTCAGTGTCCCCTCGCCATGGTTTTGAGAGACAAGGAAGAGAGAAACTCTCACTCCACATTCTCTTTCCTGCCATTACGTTACAGACTCGTGTTCTCTTCACTCATCCCTTTGCTCAGGTAACGATCCCACAACAGACCAATTGACAGTTTCAGGGGTGCGAAGAAGGGATTCACCTTCATCACCTGTGGCATCATCCCAGTCAGCTCCTATTCTCTGCCGGCAGCGACAACAGTTTAACCTCCTTACGGGAGCTCAGGCGGGCCGGGCAGGATGGTCCCGTGGGCCGGATGTGGCCCACGGGCTGTAGTTCGCCCACCCCTGCTCTCCCATGCTGCCTCTCACACTTGGGAGGAGCTCTCCGTACACCCCTCACCCCAAACCTAAACTTCACCTCCTTCACACCCCTCCTGAAACTCAATATCGTCACCCTGTTTCCTTGTACGCCCCTGTCCGACTGTTTCCATCTGTTGTCTCATCACACTTAGACTGAGAACAATTTGGGCAGTGATTCTTTGTTCCAAGAGAGCTGTAGAGGAGAGATCCCTTGATTTTAGGAAGGCTTTTTCACAGTCCCATGTGGCATCCTCAAAAGCAAACTAGGGAAGCGTGGCCTAACGAAGGCACACAACTGATTGAAAGACTCTACTCAGAGCCGTTTTATCAATGGTTCGCTGCCCGCATTTCACGCTGACTCAGTTACTACCAGATATTTTCATGAATGCCTTGGCTTGGAGTGGGGAGAATGCTTATAAAAGGTACGGACGACACGGAGCAGGGAGGGGTTTCGCTTCACAAATCTCGATCTAAGCCGAGAAACTGATCAACCCCGCCGCCCTCTCCCCACATCCCCTAGCACATTTCCCCCCACCCAATCCAGAGACGGTAATTAAATCCCCTAGGAGTAACAGCTCTATATTTGTCTCAAGCAGGCAGGCCGGTCCCCTTTAAATGCAATTGTGCCGGAGGCTATATCTGTTGTCAGCCTCATTCCCGAGTTAGCCGACCGACAGAGTCTCATTTATCATTCATTCAGCGTGAAGCAAACCAGCTCCCCTCTCGTGCCAAAGCGGCACATTTTATCTCTGCTTTCCACTCGGAGCCCACACACACACACCCCTGCTTCTCAACGCACGGCTGGGGTCTAAAATAAACAGTGCGTCAGCCCTTGTCATGCCGCCACCCTGTGCTGGGACAGGAGAGAGTTTCGGGATAGCCCAGGAAAGTTTCAGACACTTCCCATCTAGCCACGGAGAGCTGGAAGCCTCCCAGAGTCTTCTCTGGGTGACCAAACCTCCAGTCTGAGAGCCAATTAAATCAACTAAGCTAAAGTTTCAAGCCACTAACCACACAAATTTCAAACCCTGCAAGACCAGGGTCACCCAGTGAGACCAAGATGGGAACGCTGCATCCAGTTCTTGCGTCCACCTTTTTAAAATAAAGGTTGAACGCTGGAGACGATACGGCAAAGAATCCCACAAATTATCCCCCAAATTATCCCAAACCTGGAAAATAAGGGAGACAATTATGGACACTAGAGAAGATCACACAGGTGACTTGATTATGGCGTTTTCTCCATGTGGATACGCAGGCTAAAGGGCTTTGTAACCTAGCACGGAAAGGCAGAACAAGAACCAACGGCCGGAAACTAAGGCCAAACAAATTCAAGTTAAAAATTCGGCACACACTCTTAACAGCGAGGGCGATTAACACTGGAACCATGTCCCAGGAGCTGGATTCTCCGCCTCCTGAGGTCTTCATATCGAGAAGGGATGACTGTCTTTCGGGGAGATGTTTTAGTCCACCAAAAATTACGGGAGTCCCCAGATGAAATGCAGGAAGTCAGACGATCTCTAGTGGTCCCTTTTAGCCGCAAACATCTATTGTGCTGCTCAAATCTAGGACTGCGAGGAGATATCAGGGGAAATTATGGACCAAAGAGAGGGAGGACAAACGAGAACTTTGTGCTTCACGCCCCTCACCCTTCTAGTCGCAGTCAGCATTTGGACAATCCCTTCTGGTCTTAATCTTTTTGCAGTCTGTCTGCCTGTGCCATTTCAGTCAGCGATCCCTATAGCGATCCCAAGACGTTGTGGTTGGAAAGATATTCCGTCTCGTAAGCATGGCCAAACTGGGGTCAGACCAATGGTCCATCTAGCCCACCATCTTGTCTTGTGGCCGGGAACAGTGCCAGACGGTTCAGAGGGAATGACCAGAACAGGGGCATTTTCGAGTGATCCATCCCTTGCCGGCTATCCCAATTTCTGGCAGTTGGACGTCTAGGGAGCATGGTGTTACATCCCCAACCATCTCCATGAACGGATGTAGTTTGTTCTTGAACCCAGTTATGCTTCAATTTAAAGACTCCAAGAGATGGGCAAATCCACCAAAAAAAAAAAAACCCCACACAGAAAAGCAGTGCTAGAAGTGGCCAATCTCAGATGTGTCAGAAGAAGGCCAAAAAACCACCCCCACAACCCTGAATGTGTCTAGCCAATTGTGCTTCGGGGAAAACAATTCCTTCCTGACCCCGGAGGCAACATGCTGAAAACCTGAAGCATGAGACTTGATTGCAGCGTTCTTACTGCGGAGTTGCGTTACGAGCAAGCCGCTGCAATGTGGGCAAACCTGTACCTAGCAGGGATGACGAGGTGTTGGCTTTGTGTACCTAAACAGCTAGAGGCCCAAAAAGTGATCCCGTTTGCATTTGGTGCAGCGGAGAAGGAGGAAGTGCACCAAGGGATCACAAATGGAATACGAGTCAGCGGCGTGACGTAGTTGAAATAAAAGGTGATCATCGTTCTGGGGGGAGGGTGTTAACGGGACTGGCGCAAGTAGACATGGGAGGTAGCTGTCCCCCTCTACTCGGGACTGGAAGGGCCGCAGTGCTGTGTCCAGTTGTGTGTGAAAGATGTGAATAAACCGGAGAGAGTCCAGAGGTGAGCACCAAAAATGAACGGGGTTTAGGAAACTTGACCTGTGCAGAGGTTAAAAATACTCAGCATGTTTAAGTCTTGAGAAAAGACAACTGGGGAGGGAGTGGGGACGTGAATACCGGATATAAGTCTTCAAATACGTTCTACGGAGAACAATTGGTCCCCGTCCTCTATGTTCATTGAAGGTAGGACAAAGAAGCAAGAGATTTAGGTTAGATCCAAGGGAAAACTAACTCTAAGGGCAGTTAAATGTCAAAGGAGACTAATCAAACAAGAACACAGAGCGCTTTTCATCACTAGATGTCAAAGGGCTTTACAGAGGAGGCCTCTATCATGCCCCCCAATTTACAAATGGGGAAACTGAGACACGAAGCAGTTAAATGACTTAACCAAGATCACCCAGCAGGCCCACGGCCTAGCCAGGGACAGGATTTGGGTCTCTCGAGGCTCTAACAGGCCACCAAGTTTCCCCGATGGGGCCGGATTTTAGTGGAATAAGCAACTGCTGACAGGTTGCTGTTACTTCAATCAAAAGGGGACTTGGGCAGCGAAGGACAGGAGGGGGAAATAACCTTTGAGATCTTAACTCCTTCCACTCACAAGACTCCAGCGATCCTTCACCTTGAACGCCAACAGAAGTCAGACGGGAATCAGAGACCCCCCCCATACTCATGAAAGGGAGGGAAGGCAGAAGCAGGCAAATCAGCTGAAACAAGCCTCCCCTCCCCACTTTAAGCATGAAGAATTTTTACACCTTTGATCTTTGATGCCAGACAGCGGATGGCGTTCGACTGTTTTCCCCTGGGGCAAGATGGGTCTAAAATTAGCCCTGTGGCCAAGCGGAGACAATACCACACACCCCGTTGGCCTAGATCGGGTTACTACAGTCCTGCAACAGTCCACAGCTCTGGCTTTTTCCAAACGTCTGGTACTATTTACAGCTATCCAATTCTTGTCTTTGTGCCGCTGTTTCATAAGGCCGGCACCGATCCTCAAATTCCTACAACCAGCGACCCGCTCATGGCGTTGCCAGATGTCACTAAGAAAAAGTTGCCGCCTTCCTGAGATCGTGGAGACCATGTGTGGGTCTTAACATAACCCCAGTTTCAGGGAGGCACCTTGGTTAATAAAAATCAGATTCTTGTAGCAACTCATGGCCAACGAGGAAGTACTAGAGGAGGAGATAAAGCAGGCAAGTTTGCTCTGAAAAAAATCCCAACACAATCGATCTTAGCTCTTAGGGACAATATATGATCAAAGATTAAAAACAGAGAGGTCAATCACACTTTGAAATCTGTGGAGGGTTCGATGCGAATCTACCTTTTTTTACCCCATAAGAGAGCGTAAAAAAGTGAAAGACTGTCTAAGCAAACACCTAAAAGTTACTCCTTTTGCACGATACACACCTAGAAGCAAAGACAACATTGCGTGTCATAGTGGTTTCCAACCATGTTTAATTTGTCAACCCCTACAAAATTTCAAAGGGAGGTGCAGAACCCTTTGGATATCTTAGACAGTCTGCAGACTCCCAGGATGGTGGATATTATTAAAACAGCACTTACTAAGATCAGGGCTTTGCTGTGCTCGGAGCTGTACATACATGCAATGCAGGAAGAAACAGTCCTGCCCCAAAGAGCACCTCATGTAAATCGGCAAGGGTAGGAGAAAAGGATGCGCGACCCAAATGGAGAAACAAGGCACGGAGATGGAGTGTCTTGCCCAGAGAGAAAACTAAGTAGGTGGCATGAGAGAAGGTCCAGGTTTCTACGACAGGACGGTCCTTGAATTCTTCAAATACAGGAAAGAAACATCACAAGAGCTAAAATTACTAATTTAACGGAAAGCTTAGATCCAAATATCTGGGGCCGCAAAGAAAAACAAACAACATTTGTTGAAACTAAAGCAAATTTCGACTCAAATGCCATTTAAAGCTCTGATAATAGCAAAATACTAACCCAGGCCAGAATCTGTTAACGAAACAAATTAGGATCAACATGAAATTGACCAACCTAGTTTTGCTGCCCTGAATGAAAGACAAGCCCCTGTCCAAGTTACTCAGTTATGAAACACGACCTGCAACATTATCCAGACTAGGGACATTCTGAACTGTTCGGATATGAAATCGACTGAGATTCACAGAGTGACATTGGGTTTGGGTCAAAATGATGGGTGATTTCGGCAGTTTCCATTCTTGATGTCCCTGATTTTCATATGATGGATGCTAATTCTTCTAAAAAAATGTTGAAAGAAGTTAGAACGGGTACAGACAAGAGTTATAAAAACGATCAGAGGACTGGAAAATATGCGTTATGTTGAGAAATTTAAAGACCATACAAATAAAACATGTAAAATAGATTGTAAATGCATTGTGACGTGTGTAAAGCAGTTAACACAATCAAACAAAACTGTCCGCAGCCCGTTAGAAGACAGCATGAATGGGGAACCGGAGAAGCCGGTCGTGAACTTAAATCATTCCTGTGGCCCGTTAAGGCATGGGAAGCCGAGAGCACGCAAGAATTTGCGTCATATGGGAGATCGGTGCATGTTCGCAAAGGGGCTCTGACAGAGAAAGGAAACGGGGTTTGAGATCCACTGCGCGACCACAGGCAAGTCACCAAATGGGTGCCTCGGTTTCCCCATCCAGAGATGGGAATCACAATCCTCCTTGTCTTGGTTTCAGTTGTGAGCAGGGCCTCTCTTACTGTGTTCGCTCAACCCCTAGCACACGCGGATGGGACAGTACAGAGCGAAGACGTCAGGCCCTTTGTGGGAACAGCAGGTTTCGATACAAACCTAATACCCCGAATCAGAAAGGTGACTACCTAACAGTGGCTCTTCTCACACGCGCCCTTGGGCTCTGCCTCGGAGAAACAAGACCCCGATTCTCGAAGGTATTTGGCCCCTTGGAAGATGTGGACTTAAGTTAGTGCCATTAACCCTTCAGGCACCGGCGCCGGATGCAGACACAGGACTACTCATCTCCGTTCCAGCCGCAGTGTTTTGACTGTCTACTCGGGGTCATAAATTCACGCCCCGCTCCTCCGCAGGACGAGACGGCGCGGAGAGCAGGGGCCTGTGAGTTCCCAGGCGAAGAACGGCAGCTGAGCTTTGCCTCCGGTTTAGGAGCCCCACCGAGAGATTTTTGGAGAGCCGCCAAGCTTTACGGGCCTGCAAACGTTAAAATAACGCAGCCTGCCGAACTCTTCTCCCACCTTGTGCTGGGGTGGTAAAGGAAAGCCGTTCCCGAGTAAATGTACGTCCTTAAGGCAAGACCCTCGCAGGTATCTTGCAGCCACCGGGGACAAATCACGAATTATGCAGGTGGTCAGCCAAGATCTTCACCATGGCTCCTGGCCTCGGACACTAGGAAAAAGACTCAGACCACAAGCCGGTCCAAAAACTACACCTGGAGAGGTAGCAAGGTCTAGCAGAAAGTGGACTCAGAGGCTGTTCCCAGCCCTGACCAACCTGATGTGCGATTTGGGCACTTCCGAGGCGGTTTCTTCCCTATCGTAGGCCTGTGCTTGCTCTGTGCACATTGTGAGTGGCAGATAATGGGGCCCACCACTTATTTCTAGGCACTCTGAGGTGGGTACAACCCCCATTTTATGGGGGGGTGGAAATCACTCTATATCTCCCCACCAGGCGAGAGAACGCAAATCTTCAGTTTCCAGTCCAATCGCAAAAAAACACACAGACCAGGACGTAACCTGACGTCATCAGGGGATCTTGTGTCCGAAATTAAGATGTAGCGACTGATTAGGCATTAGAAATGGGGGGGGGGTCCTGTTATTCAACCCCACTGCCCAGTGATGGGTTTTTAACCCTGGCGAATTGTTACCCTGACACGTCTGGGTTTAGGAGGCAGGGTTGGGCTTTTGAGACACGAGTTGTCTTGGGGGAAGGGAGGCAGCATGGAGAAGGGGAAGGGAACAGGAGAGCCTGAGGGGTCCAGGGGGAAGAATGGGGGCGTGGGGTGGTGATGGGGAGCTCATGTGGCAGTTAGAGATAAGGGGGAGGTAGGCCCAGGGCACCACAGGCTCGGCTGGGATTCCCCACCCCTACAATGACACTGCATTATCGGTCCCCCACCAGTGCCCTTCTCCAGGTTTCGATCGCCCCACTCACGGTCAGGACCCCCCAAAAGGATCGGGGAAGCACGGTCGCTCTCCTAAGGATGCCTACGCTGCTCAGTGACCCTCCACCCCTATATTAGGGGGCCTCTGATCCCCAGTGACCCTGGAACAGCCTGGGAGAGGAACTCCTCATTGCTAACCCCCCCACAGGTCCCTACAGATTGATGCAAAGTCCCAGATCCTTCAGTCACACCCAGGGGACACTAAACACCCCCAGCCTCTCCCAATGTGTTTCCTCCAATGCTCCCCCATGTCCTCCCGTGAGCCCCCACATACCCCCTCCCCCGTTAGAGTCCCCTAGTCCACCCCTGCCTCAAAACCTTCCTGGCTCCCTCACTTCCGCCTAAATAACCCCCAAACATCTCCCACCACATAGCCCCACTCCCCAGTTCCTTCCCCACAATCCCCCACGTCATACCCCAATTTACCTCCCCTTCCTCCATAGCACCACGTTCCCACAGACCCCTCATAAGCCTCCCACATCATACCCCCATCATAAACCCACAGCCAC
>VOCN01044128.1:0-17921 GCA_007922305.1 Dermatemys mawii
GGGGCTGTTCTCCTTCTACACACAGCGCTGGGGCCATAACATCCCTGCGCACATCCACATCCTTCTGGCAGACCTCTATGTGTTGGTGCCACCCATGCTGAACCCCATCATATACGGCATGAAGACCAAGCAGATCAGAGTCCGGGTGCTGAGACCATTCTATCCAAAGAGACTCCAGGCTGGGCTTTGACCCCCACAGCGTGGGATGCTGAACAACAATGAATGAGACTCAGAAGGTTCAGACAGGCACCCAGGCTTTGGATTCTGATGTAAAAGGAACCTTGGAGACTCTCAGGCTGGAAATCACACAGGAAGACGCTCTCTCATGAACCTTCTGGTGCTTCCATCCTTCCAGCAAGGTTGACCAAGACCCGCAAGAACAGAATCGCCATGAACACAAGTAATTATTTTTAGTGGAAGTTAATTCTGATCTCAGCTGGGGGATGAAAGTTTAGATCATCACTCATTTTACCCATCCCACTGGCTCATCCTTAACACTGAGTATCACCAGTGCTCCTTTTCCCAGCAACACCTGGTAAAAGACTGGTCCCCACTCACAGGCCAAGTTCTACACATGAATCTATCCCTCCATTCTTCCACTCATCCCTCCTTCCAACCATCTAGCATCAATCTGCATATCTGCATATCTGTTAGCCTTGAAAAGCTGCCCAAGTGTGGCTGCTGCTGACTCCAGCGGCTGTGTGTGTTCTAGTGCAGAATTTTCCCTGCAATGTATATTTTATCTTTCCACCATATCTTATGACTTTACTTCAGCAGTTACGGAAAACCTACCTTGGCTATTTTGTGAAAGGAAGGCAAAAGACAACACTGAAATGCTCCCCTATATTGGTCAGGGATGTTTTTTAGTAAATCTCATTGTTGCAAGTTACTCAAAAGCTATTTTAAAAATTCTTAACAATGTACTGACAGTCTCCTTCTTCCAACTGTAATGTCACCTTGTCTCAAACATTTCTATTACCTGTTTCTTGTGTCTTCCTCACCTTTATGTCTGTTTCATGACAGTGTTAAAGACAATTTTAAGAGAGAAACAGTATAGTGCAAAATAAGCACCATCACCATGAAAAATGAAATGATTAAACGTGACGTTTGGAAACTGTGGGAACACTGATTGCATACAAGGCCCATTGCACTAGTTCTTGTTGTTATTATTCATTAATATTGATATTTGCACAGGGTGTCTCAGCAGAGCTCACCAGGGATATGGAAAGGGGTGAAACCAAAGCTGGAATTAGAAGGTACAAGAAAGCCTTTTTCTCTCTGCCACCCTCCAGCCCTATGCACCAGCATCTCAGCACACTCCTACTCAGTGGATTTAAGAATGAGGTGAACAAAACTCCATTCATCCTCCCAGGATAGGTTCTCTGTTCTCTAGCCCTATCATCGTCATATGAAATGCAGTCAGGGCCGGCTCTAGGGACCAGCAAAGGAAACACGTGCCTTTTTTCCCCCCTCAATGACATTCTGCCACCCCCAACCCGCTTTTTTCGGCTGTTTTAACTCTGATGAATATCGTCAGCTATTTCCACAGGATTTAGGCCTGACCAATGGAAATATCCCCAGACCAGCTGTCTGCATTTGTCACACGGAAACCAGGGCTACTTTTTGGAAGTGGAAATGCTCTGCTTGTAATACACAAGAGAGTAACCCAAGGCACTCATGGCCTGTCTTCCCTCATCTCATTATTGTCCCCACTGATTCTTTACTGTCCATCCAACGTCATGTTTAATTTTTGATGGATGGTAACATGATGGGATGCTCCTGCCAGTCCAGGTTGGGACATGTGATGTGCCTTGAGAATGGGGGCTCAGGAGAGATGCCTACCACCGGGGAGGGAGGGTATTTCTGTCCAGGGGAATCCTTTTAAAATGCTCTAAAATATCGATTATTCCAAATATTTTCCTGTATAGAACATTCTTGACTCTCTGCGGAGGGGGAAGGGCCTCTGGGCTGGATCTCTAATCAGCTCCGGTTATGGAGAAGCAGTGGAAGGAAAGGGGGATACCGATTCCTGCATGTATCTCATGCTTAATGAAGGAGGAAGTGCCCACCACCGGTCAGGTCAGGAGGTGCTGTGGTTGCTGGATAGAGCCTGGCCCTGGGAACTAAGTGCTGGTGGGAGAACCACCGGTTCGTTAAGTGGATCCCCAATGCCAACCTACATTCCTGAGTTTATCCCCTTGAATCCTACTAGGCCCAGAGCCCTGGGGTCCCTGCCACAAGCCCTGAGGGGGCAGGAGTTAGTGCCATGCAGAAATGCTGCTCTCAGCTATAAACCAACCATTGAGTGTGGGCAGAGACGAGCCCTCAGGTAATGAAAAGGGCTGTTCAGGGGCCCCTTTGGGGAGTCACAAACACTGTCCTCCCCTCAGCTCCGTCACAATGTACGGAGACCCAGTTCCTCAATACATAGCCTAATACTGACTAATGCGACTGAGAGTCTGTCTACGCTGGAACGTAAACCGGGGCTTGAGCCCAGGCTCAGGGCTAATCCCCCCTGCATTTATACTTTAATTGCGCTAATTCAGGGCTTGGATACAGTGTCCCAGGACCCTGCAGGGCTGGAGGGTCTGAGCTGGAGTCAAGCTGGGACCCAGGGTATGAGCCCTGTAGCTTCGCAGTGTAGCCTCAGCCCTGCTTAACTCATGTCCTAGGAGTCAATTGGAAGTATCCCACAATTCCATGGGACAGCTTCCTTAGTCTTCTCTATCCCAACAGTCTGCATACCACTCTGTTGGAAACACACACACACACACACACACACACAAAGAAACAGCAGTGTTAACCCATTCTCCTCTGATCACCGATCTGCAAACACACTACCAGAGAGCCCCTACACTTATAGAGACTTTTTAGTTTGAAAATAACTGAAATGGAACAGTCCACCAACATTGGGCAACATCCCTTATCTACATGCAAGGGCCTGGCTGACAACATTCTAGGAGGTTTAAAGAAAATGTAATTCTCAGAGAGTCTGGGAGGCTCCATGAGATTCTACAAAACCTCCAGAACATTCTAGGAGGTTAATGAAAAATGAACCCACGTAGAAAATAACTGAAACATTTTACTTCTTGTTCTTGATAAATCCTGCTGACTGTTACTTATCACCTTGTTATCTTCTAGATGTTTGCAAACTGATTGCTTGATTATTTGCTGCATTATCTTTCCAGGTACAGAAGTTATTTCCCTTTTTATAGATGGGCACTGTATTTGCCCTTTTCCAGTCTTCTGGAATGTCCTCTGTCTTCTGTGACTTTTCAAAAATAATCGCTAATGGCTCAGATATCTCCTCAGTCAGCTCTTTGAGTATTCTAGGATACATGTCATCAGGCCCTGGTCATCTGAAGACATCTACTTTGTCGAAGTAATTTTAACTTGTTCTTTTCATATTTTAGTCTCTTCTGATCCTACCTCATTTTCACTGGCATTAACTATATTAGACGTCTTATCACCACCAACCTTCTTGGTGAAAACCGAAAAAAAGACGTCATTAAGCACCTCTGCCATTTCCACATTTTCTGTTATTATTCCCCCCCACACACACCTATCCCCATTGTGTAATGGGCCTACCCTGTCCTTGGTCTTCCTCTTGCTTCTTATGTATTTGTAGAATGTTTTCTTGTTACCCTTTATGTCTCTAGCTAGCTGGATCTCATTTTGTGCCTTGGCCTTTCTAATTTGTTCCTACGTTCTTGTGTTATTTGTTTATATTCATCCTTTGTAATTTTACCTAATTTCCACTTTTTGTGGGATTCTTTTGATTTTTAGATCACTGAAGATCTTCTGCTTAAGCCAGGGTGGTCTCTTGCCATACTTCCTCTCTCTCCTATGCAGTGGAATAATTTACTCTTGTGCCCTTAATAATGTCTCTTTGAAAAACTGCCAACTGTCTTCTATTGTTTTTCCCCTTAAACTTGCTTCCCATGGGATCTTACCAACAATTCCCTGACTTTGCTGAAGTTTGCCTTCTTGAAATCCATTTCTTTATTGTGCTGTTCTCCTTCCTACCATTCCTTGGAATCATGAACTCTACCTTTTCATGATCACTTTCACCCAAGCTGCCTTCCACTTTCAAATTCTCAGCCAGTTCCTCCCTATTTGTCAAAATCAAATCTAGAACAGCCTCTCCTCTAGCAGCTGTCTCTGCCTTCTGAAATAAAAAATTGTTTCCAATATATTCCAAGAACTTCATGGATAACATGTGCCCTGATGTGTTATTTTTCCAGCAGATGTCTGGGTAGTTGAAGTCCTCCATCACCACCAAGTCCTTAGCTTGAGGTGATTTTGTTACTTGTTTTTTAAAAAACCTCATCTACCTCTTCTTCCTGGTCTGCAGCAGACCCTTACCATAATATCACCCTTGTCTTTTACCCCTTTTATCCTTACCCAAAGACTTTCAGCAAGTGTGTCTCCTATTTCCATCTCAAACTCATAAGAACATAAGTCCATTAGAATGGCCGTACTGGGTCAGACCAAAGGTCCATCCAGCCCAGTATCCTGTCTACTGACAGAAGCCAATGCCAGGTGCCCCGGAGTGAGTGAACCTAACAGGTAATGGTCAAGTGATCTCTCTCCTGCCATCCATCACCCCTCTCTGACAAACAGAGACTAGGGGGTCCAAGTGTATACTTTTTTAATATATAAGGCAACAACGTGTCCCTTTTTCTCTGCCTGTCCTTCCTGAACAAGCTGTACCCTTCTATAACAATATTCCAGTCATGCATATTATCCCACCAAGTCTCTGATACCAACTATGTGATAATTGTGCTTATTTACTAGCATTTTGAGTTCTTTCTGCTTATTCCCCATACTTCATGCATTAGTATACAGACATCTAAGATATAGATTGGCTTCCCCCCACCCTGTTCTGTCTTGTCTCTCCTTTATCCTTGCTATAACAGCCTATACTCCCTCAAATTCAAAACCTTCTTCCAGGTCTCCATGTTCTTGACTTATCTGTGGACTTTGGTCACCTGACCCGTTTGAACCTAGTTTAAAGCCCTCCTCACTGGGTTAGCCATAATCAAGTGATCTGTCCCCTGGTACCCATTCCCAGCTTCTTACAAACAGAGGGTAGGGGCACCGTTCCTGCCCATCCTGGCTAATAGCCATTGATGGAGCTATCCTCCATGAACTTATCTAGTTCTTTCTTTATCTAGTTCTTTCGTTATGATATTTGTTGTTAATTTTATTGGTAATTAATGCATATTAATATATATATGGTGCAGATAATACAGATTATAAATGTGATATATATCTATAAGCTATTCAGCATATCTTAAGCAACAGGAACAAATGTGATAGCAAAGTAGAGCAGACTTTTTCCCGAGTATTTTATTAACACACACACACACACATCCACAAACATACACACACTACTCTGTTTAATTTATTTATCAGAATGTGAAATTTAAATACTTTGTGCCTGAGATCACTCTGGTGAGGATTTGGGGAGTTTCGAAGTGCACATTGAGGCAGACACACCGTTCCTCGCCCCCCAGCTCCCCGCTCTCAACCTGGTGCATTGTGCTGCTGTGTGAAGGGGTAAACCACTGGGGATAGACTCTCAAATGTTCAGACACCACAACTAAGGCCAGATTTCCCCCCAGAAAAGAATTGGCATCCAGCACCTTCCATGGTGGCACGTTTGGGACAGAAGAGCCCAGCGCTCAGCACTATTCTGGGGCCTAAATGGCCCCTAGTCTGTTGCTGCATCTCAAAGGTGACTGAACTTCAGGGGCAGATACAGCATTTGTTCCTGCAGCATGCACGTCCGTGGCTGTGGCTGGGTGTGTCAGTAATAAAGGTCAGATGGTTCAGCAAAGCAAGAGAATGTGCAAGGAGCCTTCACACTCTATTTTGATACCAGTGCTACACACATGGGACAGAGTGAGGAGAAGGTCACAGCCAAGATCACCTTCCAGACAGCAGTGCTGTGCTCATGTAGGGAATGGTGTATTGCTCCCTGTGAGTTGGAGGTGGAGTTCCCATCCCAGCGTACACAAAGCCCCCACAGGAATTCTGTATAATTTACTCAGAAAACCTCTCCTGCATCCTCTGCTTCCTGATTGCTCAGCAGCCCCCTCCTGGTCAGTCAGGAAGCTTTTCCCCCTTAACACACGGAGACTGCAGGGCGGAGGTGGGGGGATATCATGGGAAGGGTGCGGTGAGCACCCTGTCGGTAGGTGATCTGAAGGAAAGAGAGGCCATTTCTGCAGGGAATCACGCAGGTCAGCTTTGAGCTCTTTGTTTCAGGTGATTTGCTGTGCCAGCCGGTAACAATCAGAACAACAGTAGAACTAGGAAACCCATATCTCACTGACTGACAGTCCCATAGGAATTCCCAGGCATATTCGGAGACACAGGATTTTGCTTGGATGTGGTGAAATACAGAGCTTAGGGTACATGCGTTGTCTGAGGCCCAGATATATCCTTAGGGTTCTGTCTGAAGTAAATGCTTCAGAATTCATAAATCCAGAGAAGAGGGGATGTAGGGAATGCACTAAATTAGCTGAGAGCCTCTCAGAAGATCGTCTCCAATCCACTCGCCGGGCCCTGAGAACAATTCAGATCACCCTTTGTTCTGGTGTTACCAAGTTCCATAAAAAACCCTGGTCGGGGCTGAAATTCCTTCTTTTGTTTACAGAAGAGAAGACGCCATCTTGTACGTCATTCGCCCTTGTACCACCAGACGCTGCCCTCTAGAGTTAAGCTGGTGTCATTGTTTAGTGGATACAAGGGGGTATTTTTAAGCTGTTGAGTTACAAATAATTTTACCCCAGGTCAATAGAGTTTAGAGTCTAGAAAAGCAAAGCCTGGGAGGGGAACTCGTTATAACTGTTTCAGTATCTATTCAAGGAGGGGATTCCCCCACTATTTTTAGTCACACGTGATTCTTCTTGTACAAACACTTTTCTCAACTTTGCCTTCTGACCCACTGGTTTGTACATTTACAATCTACGGTTGCTAATAGCCACATTTATCATTAGAGCAGAGATCCCCGGACTGTGGGGCACGCTCCCCTACGGGGGCGTGGAGGGACATTCAGCGGGCCATGGTGGAGCCCATGCCAGCCCCTACAGGTGGGGTGAGGAGGGGGCACCACCCAGCCTATTCTCACCCCCAGCTCTTCTCCGGTCCCACCCCCAGCCGTGTCCCTGGCTCCCGGCCCTGTGCCTGGACCCGTCCCTAGTCTCAGCAGGGCTCCGCACCCACCTGAGGTCCCAGCTGCTGGCCTCTATTAAGGCCTGGTGGCTGCTCCACTCCTGGCCTGCACCAGCCCCCAGCCTCGGCCACTGGCTGTGGCTCCATTCCCAGGCCAGTGGCAAGGCCTGGTGCGGAGCTGCACCTGGCCACAAGCCGGCTGCTGACCCCCACTCCCACCCCCAGATTCACTCCCTGGCCACAGAGCCCTGTGTGCCTTGTCCCTCCACCCACGAGCCACAGCTCTATTCCCAGCCCAGCTCAGGGAGGTGGGAGTAAGACTGAGGACAGGGATAAGCAGGAGGGTTCAACCCTCAGAAAATTGGGGACCATTGCTTTAGTGACTTCTTTCAAATATTCTGTGTAAGGCAGAAATCATCTGAAGTCACATGGAGCGCTGTCTTTACCACATAATATGAAGAAAACGAGTTTGCATGTTTAGAAGCAAAGCAGAAGCTGTAAAACTACACTGCGGGATCTGTGTAAGCAGACGGGGAGATCAGGGATGTTTTATAGCGAGAGAGGTGTCATCTTAGCCCCACGCGTTGGATGGGAATTCACTCGCTGCTTAAAGTCAGAGGTTTCCTAAAGAGTTTATTGAACTAGCTTAAATCTTCATTTCATAAAACAAGCAAGGAAAAGTGCTCACATGGGGTCTAGCCCTGGAGAGGAAAGACAGCAGCATTTCTATGAATCCTAGAGGGAGAGCCTGGAAGCAAGAGAATTTAGATTTCCAGCGCTCTGGTGCACAGACGTACTAAAAGGATTCAGTTAGTTTGTTCCAATATTTTATGAATTTCTCTCTCCCACTTCCTCTTGGAGACTTTTCTTTGGATTTTCTCTTGTTGGTTTTTCCCTCTAATATAAAATACAAATTATTTCAGCAGACCCATTCCACTCTTCATTTCTGGAAATAGAATACAGCTCAGAGCTCATCTTATATTAGCCCCATACACCCAGCCCCCCGGAACAGCACAGCCCCCACCAAAAGTACCTCTATAGTGACCACCCTCAAGTGTAGCTCAATTGTCCTGGCTGGAGCTGCTCTCCAAATATTGAAGTCAAACTATGCTTATGCAGGAGGGCCCTTCTTCCTACCCACAGAAGAAGTGATAGCAGCTGCACTTGTGTAGTGTTGCCGCTTAAGTTCCAACCCAGAGCTGGCTGCATGTCTGCCATGGGTGAGTGAGTCTGTCTAGAATGAGATTTGGAGGGATGTTTTGGATAAAAGGGGCCGTGTACATGTGAGATGTCCTTATCCAGCTCTTTCCCAAACCAGTGTTCAATTGTCTTCCTATTCAAGTCGGAGCAGAGACCTAACACCCAGGGTGGAGTCCTGTACATTGTGTGTGCACTTTTACACTGCCCAGTTTAGGTATGTAAATCCCCGGGGTGCACATCGGTTGGGGGGATTTGGACATTTGTGGAAGGTTTGGCCCACACTTTTCATGTAGCTGTCGATATGAACAGTCACCCAGCAGGAAAGAAATGGGTTAATTTCCATTCACCATTTGCTGGGACTCCCTAGGTGCCAAACCAAATGTGCCGCTATAATAAGCCAAGTCTCTCAGCTCCCACCTGGGGAGTAAAGTCAGCAGGGTGTCATTAGGAGGTATAAATACTCTCACCCAAAGGATCCCGGCCGAGTGGAGAAACCTGCAGCCTGACTTCAGCCTGTGCTGAGAGGGGAGAAGACACAGCCAGGGTTCAGGTGAGCTGGGGCAGTTTATATTAAAGCTAGTCAAGGATCTTTCTAAATATGGGATTTTTAACGCAAATAGAAAGTTTTGGGCCAATTCTGCTGTCAGTCACACTGGTGTAAAACTGGAATGATTCTAGATTTCCACCTGTATAAGTGAAAGCAGAGTGAGCAGAGAGCAGAGTTGGTCATTTAGAAGCGAACTATTTAATTCCATCAAAAAACAAAAAAAACTATGTGAAGAAGCCACTGAGTATTCCAAAAATCAGAGATATTCGGGTTACACACACAGACATAGTTCTCTCCCCTTGTACAATTGCATTGTGAGAGAATCTTTACAGTGTATCTGTGTTATCATAGGAGATTTCAGTCTAGGGGACATATGTTTCATCAAAGAGACAAGTAATTAAGACAGGGCAGTCCTATAACACAATCTCAATCACTTGCTAACCTGGGCTCACTTGAACAACGTGCAGCTGATTACAATGAAATGTGAGGTCCTACATTGAGGAACAAAGGCCATAGATCACAAGATGGGGGGCTTTGTTTTAGAAAGCACTGACTCAAAAAAGAACTCAGAGTCATGATGTGTAACTAGCTGTAGATGAAGTCCCAGTGTGGTGTGGTGATGGAGAGAACAAATGCCCTCTTTGAACGTATAAGCAGGGGAATATGGAGCGGAAATAGAGAGGTGTACGGCTTGGAGCGACCTCACTGGACATTGTTTCTAGGTCTGGTGTCCACACTTCATAAAGGTTGTTGAAAAATTGAAAAGGGTTCAGAAAAGAGCTACAAGAATGATTTCAGATCTGAAAAATGTAGCTTATAGTCAGAGACTGAAGAAGCTCAATCTATTTAGTTTATCCAAGAGAAGGTTAAGAGGTAACTTGATCACAGTCTTTAAATCCACAGCTGGGAAGGGATTTCTGAGTGTAGAAGGTTCTTTAATCTAGCAGACAAAGGCGAAATGAGATCCATTGGCTGGGAGCTGAGAATGGACAAATTTAGGCTAGAAACAAGGTGCACATTCGTAGAGCAAAGCGAACTAGCATTTGGAACAACTTAGCGAGGGATAAAAACGACGAGTATGGTGGCACATTAAAGACTAACATATTTATTTGAGCATAAGCTTTCGTGGGTAAAAAAATCCACTGCTTCAGATGCATGGAGTGACTTTTTTTTTTTTTACCAATGAAACCTTATGCCCGCATAAATCTGTTAGTCTTTAACATGCCACTGGACTCCTTGTTGTTTTGGGGGATACAAACTAACACGGCTACTCCTCTGATACTTAGCGAGGGATGTGGTTGGATCGTGATCACTTGAAGTCTTTATATCAAGACTTGATACCTTTCTCACCAATACACTCCTCCTCCAGGAGACGTTATGGGAGGAAGGAGGATTTCATATCTGAAACTGACATGCTTGGAGCTCTCCATGACCTTAAAGCTTGTATTCAGGGAGAGCATGGCTATCTGTTTTTGCAAAGGAGACTACTCAGATTCCAACATAGGGCCTCTCTCGCTTCTTTGGTCTGTTTGCAGCTTCAGATAAAGGCCGCAGTTACTGCTTCCTCCTGGGATTTTGCTGACCATGCTTATCTTAGTAAAAAAGCAAGATTGTCTCTTGTTTGTTCCGCTTCTCTTAGCCATTATGGTTCACTGTTCGCTAGGCTTCTGAACCTCTTGACCAGATTCTGGACTTTTGGCTTTTGTCAGGTTTTTACATACACAGCACATGAATTTTGGCCCTTCCGTTGACTTCAAAGAATTCTACTAGATTGGTGAGGAATTATTTCTCTTTACAAAAACCGGGTTCACTCTTCCCCATCAGATCTTGTTCATCTATATGTTTGATAATTCTGCTCTTTACTATTGTTTCAGCCAATTTGCCTGGTTTTGAAGTTAGGCTCACTGGCCTGCAATTGCCAGGATCACCTCTGGAACCTTCTCTAAAAATTGGCATCACATTAGCTATCTGCCAGTCATCTGGTATAGAGCCTGATTTAAATGATGGGTCACATACGACAGTTAGTAGCTCTGCAATTTGATATTTGAGTTCCTTCAGAATTCCTGCATCAACCCAGCTGTTCCTGGTGCCTTATTACTATTTAATGTATCAGTTTGTTCCAAAAACACCTCTATTGATACCTGGGACAATTCCTCAGATTTGTCAGCTAAAAAGAACAGCTCAGTTATCCGGGGAGTTGGTGGGGAGTTCTCCCCCTGACTTCAATGAGAGCGGGATCACACTCACAGGCTCTTTGGGTTTGTCTACACAGCGAGCGGCGGATAGTTTCACAGCTCGGGTTGACAGACGCAGGCTGGTGCTTCTGGGGGCACTACACTAAGAATAGCTGGGTAGACGTTGAGGCTCAGAGTCCGAACTTGAGCTACAGCGTCTACACAGCTTGTTTTAGTGAGGTACTAACAATGAGACTTGCTGCCACACGCTGCCACTTGCTGTGTAGATGAACCCTTGGTAATGCTGAGATCAAAATAGCACCACTCAGGCATGTTCCCCGCTGTACCATGGATATACAGGTTGAATACCCAGAGTATGCTTCTGAAGGTACTTGGAACATCTTGCTACATGCAGCTTCACATGCCAGGTATTTCTAGGCTTAAAGCATGTGCCTTGTGGCCAGGTAGACTGGGTACTTCATAGCAGAATGGACACTAAACAATGTGCATCTCCTAGTAGAACGGTACACCTGTTAGGATACTTGTAACCAAGTGGGGTTCATTACTCATGACCTGTAATAACATTCTAAAAACGCTAAATGATTTTGCACAGAAAAATATAAGGGTTTGTGTGATTAGTGTTATGGCAACATGTCTGATGAACTCCACAAGAGGTCAGTTAGCTTTTTCCAAAGCTGAGATTGGCCCCTCATATGTATTTAATTTACAGGGTCTGTTCATTCCATGTGTTATGTTTTATTGAAAGGAAAGACATTGATGTGAGACTTGCAAAAGATGACACAACAAGACAACCTGTCAGGGTCCAATGGCACAGACTCTGATCCATCCGTGTTCTTCCTGACGGGGATCCTGGGACTGGAAGCTCTGCACCTCTGGATCTCCATCCTCTTCTTCTCAGTGTTCAGCGTGGCCCTTCTAGGAAACTGCACCCTCTTGTATGTTATCAAGACAGAGCCTTCCCTCCACAAGCCCATGTTCTATTTCCTCTCCATGTTGGCCGTCATCGACCTGGTTTTATCCACAGCTACCGGGCCAAAAATCCTGAGCATCTTCTGGTTTAATTCCAGGGAGATCAGCTTTAACACCTGCCTGGTGCAGATGTTTTTCCTTTACTCGTCCTTCATCATGCAGTCTGGTGTGCTGCTGGCCATGGCCTTCGACAGGTACGTGGCCATATGCAACCCCCTCAGGTACCCCACCATCCTGACCAATTCAGTGATAGCAAAGACAGGGCTAGCAGCTGTGGCTCGTGCTGTTCTGCTAACAATCCCTCTGCCATTCATCCTCCGGAGGATGCCCTATTGTGGGTCCCACGTCATCCCCCAGATCTACTGTGAGCACTTGGCCTTGATGAAGCTGGCCTGTGCTGACACCAGTTTCAGTAATATCTATATGATCATCCTAGTTGTCTTCATCATAGGGCTGGATCTGATGTTCATCTGCCTATCATATGTCAAGATCCTGAGGGCTGTCTTGAGCCTGGCAACCAAGGAACAGCAGCTCAAAGCTTTTGGCACCTGTGGTTCCCACCTTTGCACCGTCTCAGTGCTCTACACACCAGTGATCCTT
This sequence comes from Dermatemys mawii, assembly GCA_007922305.1. Classification (NCBI taxonomy): domain Eukaryota; kingdom Metazoa; phylum Chordata; order Testudines; family Dermatemydidae; genus Dermatemys; species Dermatemys mawii. The sequence continues at coordinate 12,694 of VOCN01044128.1, forward strand.
TCCTCAATTATTCTTGGGCTGGGGCTGCAAGTCATCGCTCCGCATGTAAGCATCCTGCTGGCCATTTTCTACCTCCTCTTTTCTCCCATGATGAACCCCATTGTGTACGGTGTGAAAACCAAACAGCTTCGTGACCAGGTGCTTCTCCTGTTTAAAGGGAAGAGCTTGTTGGCTGACCAGCAAGGGGCTGCTGAGCGATCAGGAAGGAGAGGATGCAGGCGAGGTTTTCTGAGTAACTGAGCCAGCATGCTTGTGGGGGCTTTGTGCATGCTGGGATGGGAACTCTACCTCCGACTCACAGGGAGCAATTCCCCCTCCCCGACACAAGCTTAGTGCTGCTGGCTGAAAGGTGATCTTGGCCATGACCTTGTCCTCACGCTGCCCCATGCATGTAATGCTGCTAACAAACACGAGTGTGAAGGCTCCATGCACCTTCTCTTGCTGTGCTGGACCATTTGGGCTTTATTATTGATATCCCCATCCACAGCCATGACACACATGCTGCAGAGTTGCAAATACAGTTCTGGTGCCAAAACATTTCAGTCTGTCCCCAGTTGTTTAACCCAACCGCACAGCAGCGCAATGCACTAGGTCGAGAGAGGGGGAGAAGAAAGGGTGTATCTGCCTCAAAGAGCACTTCAAAACTCCCCAAATCCTCACCAGAGGGAGCCCAAGCACAAAGTATTCAACGTTCACTTTCTGATACTGACAATAAATTAATGAAACAGAGTATTGTCTCTGTGTGTGCAGGGGGTGGGAAAAGCAATAAAATCCTCAGCAGAAAGTCTTGCTTTACTTTGCTATCACCTTTGTTTCTGTTACCTAAGATATGCTGCCTCTAGCTGCCCAGCACTTTAAATAGCTTTCAGAGCCCCGCCACCCGAACCTCAGAGCTCTGGCAGCAGGGCTCCGGGAACAGTTTAAAGGGTCCAGGGTGGTGGAGGCAGGAGAGCCCCAGGCTCTTAAATAGCCCAAGGAATCCTGGGGTAGCAGTGACTGGAACCCCGGGACCTTTAAATCGACACCGGAGACCCACCACCACCTCCCCAGGGGTCCGGTAGCAGGGCTTGGATGTTATTTAAAGGATCCAGGGTCCTCCTGCCTCTACCACCCCGGGCTCTTTAAATACCTGCAGGAGCCCTATCGCCGCTACCCCAGGGCTCCGGCAACAGAGCTCCGGAGAAGATTTAAAGGGCCGCAGGGCATAGCAGCAGCTGGAGCCTGGGGACCTTCAAATTGCCTACAGAGCCTGCCCTGCTTCTTCGGGTAGAGGCCATGCCTCTTCCAGTATGCCCCCTCCTCCCCCCCCCGCCAGATTCCAGAGTATCGGTAAGTCCTTTAAGTTACTTTCACCCCTGACTAGATAGTACTAGATATATCTCTGTTGTAATGTCTGGTCCGAAAGGGAAGCAGTCAGCATCCAGACAGAAACGCTGCAGTAACCCGCCTCACCCACTGGGAGGCGGGGGAGAGCAATAGCTGCGGATGGAGCCAGGAGAGACTGGGCTCCTCCAGGACCAAAGTAGGAGCCAATGCCGGCTGTGCGGAGGGAGAGGCAGAGGCGTGGTAGGCAGGATACTTGTAACCAAGTGGGGTTCATTACTCATGACTCGTAGTGAGAGTCTAAGAACTTTAAATGATTTCACACAGAAAAATATAAAGGTTTGTATGATCAGTGTTACTGAAGCATGACTGATGAACTCCACAAGAGGTCAGTTCACTTCTTCCAGAGCTGAGACTGGCCCCTCCTATGTATTTACAGGATCTATTCATTCCATGTGTTATGTTTTATTGAAAGGAAAGACATCGATGTGAGACTTGCAAAAGATGACACAACAAGACAACCTGTCAGGGTCCAATGGCACAGATTCTGATCCATCCGTGTTCTTCCTGACGGGCATCCCGGGGCTGGAAGCTCTGCACCTCTGGATCTCGGTCCCCTTTTGCTCAATGTTCACCATGGTCATTCTAGGAAATTGCACCCTCTTGTATGTTATCAAGACAGAGCCCTCCCTCCACAAGCCCATGTTCTATTTCCTCGCCATGCTGGCTGTCATCGATCTGGTTTTATCCACAGCCACCATGCCAAAATTACTGAGCATCTTCTGGTTTAATTCCAGGGAAATCAGCTTTAACAGCTGCCTGGTGCAGATATTTTTCCTTTACTCGTTCTTCATCATGCAGTCTGGTGTGCTGTTGGCCATGGCCTTCGACAGGTACGTGGCCATTTGCAACCCCCTGAGGTACACCACCATCCTGACCAATTCAGTGATTGCAAAGATCGGACTTGCATCTTTGGCTCGGGCTGTTCTGCTAACGGTCCCTCTGCCCTTCCTCCTCATAAGGCTGCCCTACTGTGGGTCCCACGTCATCTCCCATTGCTATTGTGATCCCATGGCCTTGATGAAGCTGGCCTGTGCTGACACTAGGTTCAATAGCAACTATGGGATCATCATAACTGTCTTCATTGTGGGGCTGGATCTGATATTCATCTCCCTATCATATGTCAAGATCATGAGGGCTGTCTTAAGGCTGGCATCCAAAGAAGAGCAGCTCAAAGCTTTTGGCACCTGTGGCTCCCACCTTTATGCCATCTTCGTGGTCTACACACCAGTGATCCTTTCCTCAATAATTCACAGGTTTGAGCTCCAAGTTGTCACCCCTCATGTAAATGTCCTGCTGGCCAATTTCTACCTCCTCTTTCCACCAGTGATGAACCCCATTGTTTACGGTGTGAAAACCGAACAGATTCGTGACCGTGCTCTTCTCCTGTTCCGAGGGAAAAGCTTCTAGTCTGACCAGTAATGGCCTGCTGAGTGATCAGGAAACAGAGGATGCAGGTGAGGTTTTCTGAGTGACTATCTCTCTGCCCTTTGTGTGTAACACTGCTAAGAAAGATGAGTGTGAAGGCTCCTTGCACCTTCTCTTGCCGTGCTGGACCATCTGGACTTTATTACTGATAGACCCAGTCACAACCACAGACACACATGCTGCAGGAACAAATGCACTTGTGGTGTCCAAACATTTGAGAGTTTATCCCCAGTTGTTTAATCCTACCGCACAGCAGGACAGTGCACCAGGTCGCTAGAGGGGGACAAGAAAGTGTGTATCTGCCTGAAAGAGCCTGAAAGAGTTTGAAACTTCCCAAATCCTCACCCAAGTGATCTCAGGCACAAAGTATTCAATGTTCACTGAGCCTCAGTCAGGGGTGGGGAGCCATGACAGAGCTATGTTGTGAAGTGCCGAGGGACCATTTCTCTTTATGCTACCCCACAGGGTGACAGAACTCAGATGTTTTCCAGGGAAAATGCGCCATAGGATCTCTGCAGTGATATCGATGGGGGGTTATTCAGACAATCTGGAATTGTTGATAAACTGTATCATTTAATCACACTTTCGTTTATTGTCTTGTTATGAATAATACTCAAGAGCCAATATAACTAATGTCTGGCAGGTTTATTAATATGGCCCAGGAAAAAGGTTTGAGACCATACCAGTCTCCAAAGAGCTGTCCCGTGCAGCGATACTACATTCACCTTGCACAGATCGTGTGCTCCCCCACATACAAATTTCATCTGCTATTATTTATATGATTTTACAAGTGACACATTTCTTTACACATCACTAAACTTCAACCCACCAGTTTGTTCCAGTTCCCTACCTTGTTGTTCTGTTCCTTGCTTAGCTTTCTTTTAGATATTCACTAGATATCTAGTGTAGATATCTTGTGAATGTCTAGTGAATGCCAGTGAAAATGAGGTAGGAGCAGAAGAGACAAAGATAGGTGAAGAACAAGTTAACAATTACTTTGAAAAATTAGATGTCATCAAGTGACCAGGGCCGGATGAAATACATCCAAGAATACTCAAAGAGCTGACTGAGGAGATATCTGAACCATTAGTGATTATCTTTGAAAAGTCATGAAAGACAGGAGACATTCCACAAGACTGGAAAATGGCAAACATGTATAGTGACCATCTATAAAAAGGGGACTAAGGACAACCCAGGAAATTACAGACCTCTCATCTTAACTTCTGTATCTAGAAAGATAATGGAGCAAATAGTCAAGCAATCAATTTGCAAACATCTAGAAGATAACAAGGTGATAAGTAACAGTCAGCAGGATTTATCAGGAATAAATCATGTCAAACTAACCTGAGAGATTTCTTTGACAGGATAACAAGTCTGTGGATGGGGGAAGAGGTAGATGTGGTGTATCTTGACTTTAGTGAGGCTTTTCATGCTGTCTTGCATGTCCTTCTCATCAACAAACTAGGGAAATGCAACGTAGATGGAGCTACTATGAGGTGAGTGCAAAACTGGATGGAAAACCATTTCCAGAGAGTAGTTATCAGTAATTTACAATCATGCTGGAAGGGCATAATGAGAGGAGTCCCACAGGGATCAGTTCTGGGTCTGGTTCTGTTCAATATCTTCATTAATGATCTAGATAGTGGCATAGACAGGACACTTATACGTTTGTGGATGATACCAAGCTGTGGGGGGAAAGGGGGAGTTGCAAGTGCTTTGAAGGATAGGATTAAAATTCAAAATGATCTGGAAAAATTGGAGAAATGGTCTGAAGTAATTGGGGTGAAGTTCAATAAGAACAAATGCAGAGTACTCCAGGAACAATCAGTTGCACACATACAAAATGGGAAATGACTGCCTAGGAAGGAGTAGTGTGGAAAGGGATCTGGGGGTCATAGTGGATCACAAGCTAAATATGAATTAGCAGTGTAACGTTGTTGCCAAAAAAGCAAAAATCATTCTGGGATGTATTAGCAGGAGTGTTGTAAGCAAGACACGAGAAGAAATTCTTCTGCTCTACTCTGTGCTGATTAGGACTCAACTGGAGTATTGTGTGCAGTTCTGGGCAACACATTCGAGAGAAAAACAACAAATATGATTGTTCTTGTGTCAGGCCAGGTGTTTATGGAAAAGGTATGGTTTGCTGAAGATGATTATGCTATTTGTATAACAATTCAGAGCTCCGCTCTGTTGTTGTGACATTACCGAGTTCCATAAAATACCCTGGCCGGATCTGAAATCTCTTCTTTTGATTTCAAAAGAGAAGACGCCATCTTTTACGTCATTCAACCTTCTACCACCAGACACGACCCTCTGCAGTTAAGCTGGTATCAGTGTTTAGTGGGCACAAGGGGGTGTTTTTAAGCTGTTGAGTTACAAATGATTTTATCACAGGTCAGTATGGTTTTCGGCAGGGC
>VOCN01044133.1:0-13767 GCA_007922305.1 Dermatemys mawii
CTCCACGGGCTCCCCATCTATCTCAGCCACCTCTCTTCTGACATTATCATATCTGGGATCTTCTGCCTGGTCTCGCCCGAAAGTTTCTCTTCCAGGACCTATCGACCCAAACTGTGAGGAACTGGTCTCTGCCTCCTCAGTCACTTTGGTGACATTAGGGTTGGGACTGGATTCTGCTTCCTCCTCCTCCTCCTCTCTGGGGGTCTCTTTCTCAGTTCCCTGTGCCCTTCGGCCTACCAAGGCCATGTTCTGACCCTGAAGCAGAATCCAAGTGCCCAAAGCCTTCGCTGCCCTTCTTTCTTGCTTGGTTTTTCTGCCCTTCCCAGGGGCGGAGAACAATTCGGGAGATATTTCAGCAAAGAAAGGAGGGTGATTTTCTGTTAGGGATGACTCCTTAACTTCAGAGTCTTCTCCTCTGTCCTCTCCCTCTGGTGGGAGCAAATTTCCAAATCCCGGGAAATCCCTTCCAATGAGCACTGGGTATGGGAGTTTTGGGACCACTCCTGTTTTTACCCCAGTGATGGTTCCCTGGATTTCAATCCTTACTGGGATGACAGGATAATAGCTAACAGTCCCATGTACACAGGTTACTCCCGTACGCTTAGCCTGTATTAACTGGCTGCGTTTCACTAGTTTTCCAGAAATCAGGGTGACAGCACTACCTGAATCAATGAGTGCCATAGTTTCTACCCCATTCAGTTTCACTGGTTTTGTATATTGGTGTGGGGTGACTGCAACCCCGACTAGATTGATTAGGGTGCATGGGTCTGCCCAATCCTCAAGGTTACACTGCATGGGCTCCTCAGCGTTGGGACATTGTGCCGCTAGGTGTCCCCATTCTCCACATGCATAACATCTATAAGAGGCTTTAGTTGCTCCTTTGTCTCTTGGGTTAGGGGTCTTTACCCCATGGTTCCCCCACTTCTGGGTTCCCGGCTGTTCTGTGGCCACTACCTTCTTCCACCTGGGGCTCCCCGGATGCTTGGTTATCTGGCCTTCCAGGGTCGGGCCCAGATACTTCTTTTGGGAGAGGGCTTCTCTGGGTAGTTGTGACAGCTCTCGGGCCGCAATCCATCTCTCTACCAATGTGATCACCCCGTCGTAGGTGGCAGGGTCATTCTGGCCCACCCATGCACGAAGATCTGGAGGCAATCCCCTCATATAGTGGTCTATGACCAAAGTTTCCAACATTTCCTCTGGGCTGCAAACCTCGGGTCGTAACCACTTCCCTGCGAGGTGGATAAGGTCGAATAATTGGGACCTCGGAGGCTTACCCTCCTTGTACGTCCACTCATGGTATCTCTGTGCCTGTACTGCTGTTGTTACCCCTGATCATGCCAGGATCTCTGCTTTCAGCTGAGGGTAGTCCATGGCAGCTTCAGCGGGCATGTCATGATAAGGTTTTTGTGCTTCTCCGCATAAGAAGGGAGCGAGGATGCTAGCCCACTGATCCTGGGGCCAGGCCTCTCGCAAGGCAGCCCTTTCAAAGGAGGGGAGATAAGCCTCTATGTCGTCATTAGCTGTCATCTTTGGCAGAAAACCAGCAGCCCTCCATACTCGTGACCCCTCAGATCCTTGGTTTTTGGTGGTGAGGACTTTCAGTAGTTCTACCACATCCCGCAAGAGGGCTCGATCCTGAGAGGCCTGCTCCATCAATAATTGGTTAGTCTCTTGTTGTACCCGCAGGGACTCCTGTTGTGCCATAGCCTGGGCTCGGGTGGCCTCCTGCTGGGCTGCAGTGGCTTGCAACAGTGCTTTTATTACGTCCGCCATTGTGGTGAGAACACCCCACACCTAGTGCACTTTTTTTTTGTGTTTGTTTGTTTGTTTGTTTTGTTTTTAAACCTCTCCCTTTCTTCTGCCGCGCAGTGAACAGTGAATCAGAAACTTCCACTCCCGACACCAGTTGTGACAAAGCTCCAAGTCTGTACTTGTGGGTCCTGCGCTTCCTGGCAGATTTAGGGGCCTCAGAAACTCATCTAGGCCCCAGAGTGACCTCCCTTTCTCAGTATAATAAGCAAGAGTCACCACCTAGTGAGTTACCTTCATCACAGGCCAGTATGGAAGATGGAAAAGGGGGGAGCCCGGGCCCACCCTCTACTCCGGACTCCAGCCCAGGGACCCTAATAGTATCAGCTAAGATGGCTGACCTTTTAGGCACAAAACACAATACAATTCCCTGGGCTACTTCCCCACAGCAGTCCCCGCTTCTTCAAACTCCACTTCACCCCTACCTCAGGGCCTCCTTCCTTCTGTATGATATGTTGTCCAACACTCAGTCTCACCAACAGCATAACTTCCTTCCACAGCTCCTGACACCCACACCCACCTGACTAACTGGGAGGTTTTTATCTGGTTTCAACCAGTCCCTGATTGGCTTCAGGTGTCCCAATTAAGCTAGCTGTTTCTACTCCTTTCTAGAAGGTTCTTAATTGGCCTCAGGTGTCTTGATTGGCCTGGATTAGCCTTTGTTTGGCTATCCAGGGAACAGGGACCCGCACATCCTCAGACTAATATACCTGCCTTCCAGAACTCTCCTATATCCTTCTGGTCTGACTCCGTCACGATATATATATATATATATATATATATATATGAAAACTTACATGCATGCACCCCAGAAACATCATTCAGAATATCTTTGAAACTTGAAAAAGTTCTATCTATGACTACAGTTTTTTCTGTTCTTAACCAGCTTTCTAAACATCATCTCCCACTCCAGAGTTCTTTACCTTAGGCATTTATCTCTGATGTGAAATCCCATTAAGTTCTTTTTGAAAAGGTAAGAACACTACATCCACTAAATTTCCCTTAACTTTCATAGCAATAATATTCAAAGAATATTCAAAGAATTCCAACAAATTAGTTCAGCATGACCTTCTCTCCCTCTTCTCTTCTTACTGTTCTTTTACCACATCCTTTAAGTGAATTTTGAAAGCTGTCCCTTCAACAGGGCTAAACTTACTGGCCAACTGTTTTTTTAAAAAATTTGTTTTTAAAAGATGGGGAATTATTCTTGCCACTGCTCAATCCTCAGGCATCACTATAAAATCTAGTTAACATTTTAAAATGTCTGGAAAAGTTCAACATTTTAATGTTAGCATGTTTGTGCTTTTCAGACCAGATGTCTTATCTATTTTGCATGCATGTAATTAAGGATTCATTTAATGTCCCTTTAGTTCCGTGGTAGCTAACCCTAGTGTGCACAGAATCTCTGACTCCCCTGTTGCGGGACCTGTTGCTCCTGTGAGTACTAGGCTGACCAACACTCCCACAGTGTATCTGTGCCACATGTGCTTATGAAAACTAATCAAGATGATCCATCTTCGGTGTCTGTATTTGGGAGGTACTGAAATATCAGCAGCCATGAGGAATGAAAGTATTCAGACCTCTTCCACGCAACTGTGTATGGACAGAAAAATAAATCAGAACCACCAATTTTTGCCAGCCAAGTTTCTAACCCCGAGCAGTGTAATGCTGTAAAAAAACCTGCCCCTTCACTTATTGCCACATAGTGGGACCAGCAAAGCATCAGCAAACCAAAGATGTGCCCAGAGTGTAGCATAGGTGGGAGCATGGGCCAGCCTGGCAGCAGCAGCAGTTTTGACCTCTCAGGCGGCTCAGGGATCATGTACAAAAATTTCATCATAGATGCAGGTTGGCCTGCTGCCAAAGAACGACTACAATTTTAGTTACTTTCCTAAATTATGTAACAATTTCTTCCATGCACACCTTTTAGCTCTTCATCTGCCAAACTGACACTCAATTCCAGTAATTCTGTATTTGTCCTCCATAAAGAAAGGAATCATTTAACAGCTCTTCTTTTACCTTCAATAGAAGTTCACTCCTCTTCATTTATATTTAAGTGGTCAGTGATTTTCTTTCATTCTCTTTTTTCGTATATATTCAAAAAACTTCATTGTTCCTGGAGATGTTTTCTTCAGTTTACTGTTCATTATTTCTTTTGGTTTCTCTGTCTCCCTTCTTATTCTCATTACTACTAATAATAATTAGCTCATATATAATTTTCTCTTTCCTCATTTTCTGGAGTTTTTATTGCCATCAATATTTATCTTACTCTAATAAGTAGCATTGATTTCTGTTCCCCTTTCAGCTTTTATTTTACTGGAATGATCTTTGATTATGGACTCATCAACTGTAACTTAAATACTTCCTACTTTCCACTATGGATTTCTCATGCATTACTGAATTCCAGCCAATTTTTTTTTACCTCATTTCACATTCCTTCAGAGCTGCATGTTTTTCCAAAGTCAAATATTTTTGTGTTACTGTCTTTTCTACAGAACCCATTCAGCAATTATGCCTGTGATATCAATCACTAGATTCTAGGTGCTCTCCCGTCTGAGCCCTATTTATCATACCTGGTTCTTTTCCAGTCATTTGGTTCAAGATAGCCTTTGACCTTGCTGTCTGCTCAGTATTTATTTATTTTTTTTTTGAAACTGAAATTGCTTCTGTGGCTAGGTTATGCAGTCACAGAGTCTGTTCCCTATTCTGAGGGGGACTTTCCCCGTAGAAGCAACCACGTAAAGCTGCTTCTGGCCTTCTGTGGCCTCCCAAGTCTCCTCACTTCCCAGGGGCAAAGTCTGAGACTCAGTTTTGATTAGCATGCTCCGTGCACTCACTAATGTCTTAATGCAGTGGGGCGAGCTATTTCCTGGCTGAGTGGCATACCTGCACACGCAAACTGAGTTACTTTGGTTGGGGGGAGGACAGATATTCAGAATAGGAAACAGCTTCTGTGACTGTACAGGGTAGCACAGCCCTAGAAACAATTTCAGTTTGGATACTGCATTTACAGAATTGCCACCCAGTGGAAGGAGTCTGCCCAGCTGATTACCCTGTAGGGTTTAAGACTGGTATTCCTCTTTGGACCAAGGAGTCTCTTATAATGGTAACTGGCATCTCACTTCCAGATAGATGCTAGCCTACAGAAGCCCTCTTCCATGCCCAAACACTTGTCTGAATGATCAGGAGTTAGGTTGTACATTTACAGAGTAGCTGTGAGAGTACTTCTCAACATGGAACCATCTTGGTCTCTGCCACTATTCATTTTTTTTTATGTACCCTCTTTTCTCTCCTCTCTCCTCCCTCCTCCCACATTTTATTCCCAATATTATTGTTTCTCTTCCTCTTTTCTTTTCATCATTCTGTATGTTTTGTTCCCACCCTACTTGCCTGTGCCCTCCTCTCTTCTGCTATTCTACCATTCTCTTCTCCTACATATCTGTCTGCCCCTTCTCTGTACCCTCTCCCCATTTTTTCCTATCTCATTTTTTCGGTCTGTTCCTATTTTTTCCCTCATTCACTCTTATTCAGTGTGTCATTCTATTCTATTTGATATAGGTTCTTATACTCTGCTCATCACATATCTATGACAATGTTCCTCAGGACATCTTGTCCTGACGCTATGGAAGTATCAGGACAACATCCTCACACAATTCCTTCACAGCACACACTTGTGCTGGCTTCCCATAGCAGCACCAAGCAGACCTACTGTTGCTTAATGAGAAACTCTTACTATGCTGTTGCCCTGATGGGACTACATTTGTGAATATACTAAGCGAGATTTCACCTTTTGTGTTTAAACAACTCTCCTCTGTGTCCTTATCCCGCCTTCTTCCCCCTATCCTGTGCTCATATGCAAACTTATTTTTATGCTGATAATCTACTGTTGGAAACCACCACTTTTTTGTGTTCTTGATTTCCATCAGATTTCCTAATCATATTTACAGTAATGATGTGTCCTAGTGAAATTTTCATTGAGGTAAAAAGTACTTCTTTTTTTAAAATGAGAATCATAGTGATCCAAGGGGATATAGATATAGCCTGATTTCATTAAATCAACTTGTGCTCATGGTAATGGCTTGACTATGATACTATACTACTATCTTTTGATAATATTCCATGAAGAACTATAAAAAACAATAATCGATAATTCTTCCAATTTCTTTTTTAAATATATTTTAGTAGGTACAGTTGTGAGTTGACAAATAAAGTGTTTTCGGATAAAGTTTCAATAATAAAAGTAGATGAGTCTGTTCTGGGTCAACTAGTTTAAAATTATAAGCATTAACACTCCACTGAGATGAGTAGGAGACGTTTTTGATATTATTCCATTTCTTCCTGAATAGAGAGCAAATAAGACAGCATGCATTGATTTACAGTTTCTGTTAACTTGTCAGAACCCTAATACGGGACAGAAACATAAAGTAATAGATACAAGAAAAATAAATAGTACATTAAGTATAGTGTGCTATGTGATTGATTTCATTTCAAGCAAATAGTTTTCTTTAACCAGTTTCCTTATTCTGCTTTTTGGAAGTTAATAGTTTACAAACAAACGATTATACTGAATTTATATTTCAAGACAAGAGGCAAATTTGAGTCTACAAAAATACTGTCTGATTAAAAGCCTCACACAGCACCCCCATTTTCAGTATCAGGATGATTAATCCTTAACAAAGTGTAAATTGTAAAAGGTATCTTACAGTTTAAAGCCAATCTCCGTAACCAGAGGCCCAGATATTAAATGTTCTCCCTCGTTTGTTTGTTTTTTTTTTCTCTCTCTCTCTCTCTTTAATGGGTCATTTTAAGTAAATTCTTATTAAAAAATACAGCAAAATGTGATGGGAAAAAATCACACAATTGCTTCATTGCTGATTTCTATTTGAGATTTCTGTTTGTCATGTAATTAGAGAGAGTTACAGAATACTTGCACTAGAGCAGAGGTAGGCAACCTATGGCACGGGTGCCAAAGGCACCATGAGAGCTCATTTTCAGTGGCACTCAAACTGCCTGGATCCTGGTCACTGGTCTGGGAGGCTCTGCATTTTAATTTAATTTTAAATGAAGCTTCTTAAACATTTTAAAAAACCTTATTTACTTTACCTACAACAATAGTTTAGTTATATATTACAGACTTCTAGAAAGACCTTTTAAAAATGATAAAATGTATTAGTGGCATGTGAATCCTTAAATTAGAGCAAATAAATGAAGACTTGGCACAGCACTTCTGAAAGGTTTCCAACCCCTGCACTAGAGGAAGGAAGTCAACTAATTTTTTTTAAAGACATCATTAAATTGCGTTTTGTGAGGTTAGAAGGTTTTATGAAGCTGAAGGAGCTTTTTGTGTTAAACAAATTACAGAAGTTAAAGTATTTTTCCTGTTCCTTTACATTAAGTGACTTACCAATGGCTCTTACAATATACTTAAATAGAAATGAACCTGTTCCTAAAGTACCCAGTGTCTCTATCTTTCAAAACAAAAATATACTTTTTTCTCTTGCTTTGTTTTGCAGGCATATTCTGATGTGGTAGAATCCCTACAGAAGTTTGTGAATTTATATACAAAAAATGCAAAATCCCTGTGTAGTGCACAGAACAAAACATAGTGCTATTTGCTTTGGACTAAATACAGGTACACAACATTCTGCTCAGCTGAGGCCAGGATCTCTAGCTCAAGTTAAAAAAAGAAAAAAGAAAAAAAAAAAGAAAAAAAAAAGAAAATATCACAACATACCTGTTTTAAGTTTTGAAAACATATTAAATTACCATTTTCATACTCTACCGCAGGCCTCCCAGAACCTTCAAACATTTTTATCCAGTACAGTGGATACATCCTGCATAAAGAGTAAACTACTTGCTTCCTCACTGTAGACTAGTATCTCTTATTTGGGATGCTGTGTCCGAACTTTCCTGAGACAGTTTGGGGCCTTCTCTGACAGGGAACGGACTTTTAATTCCCTATTGAAAACTCTAAAAATTACATTTATACCAAAATCCCCAAAGCTACTCAACATCCTGTGCTTGAAACCACCAGTTAAGGGAGACAGGCAGTTTCTGATAGCAAGTAACTTCTGAAAGCTAACTAAAGCAAATTAATTCCTGCTAAAGTGATAGCTTGCGTCACGTATATCCAGTTGATATTATTATTTAATATTTATACTGTGGTAGATCTCAGAAAGCTCAGTTAGTGTAAGGGACTCATTATCCCAGAAGCTATACGAACATATGTACTGAACATCAGAAATTGCAATGCTACCAATATGATATTAGTTTTTTTTTTCTAAATGATATAGATTGGAGAACATATTGCTGAATCCTACCACTTTTAGCCCAAATGCACACTGCAGAAGAGTGCTGAAGTGTGCCTTTGGGCTTCTAAAAGCCCACTGGCAATCCTCTAGACCCATCCAGGTGCCAATGTGACTGATGTGGTTTGGATTACAATTATGTTCTGTACTTTGCATAGACTAGGTGAGGCTAAAGAGAGATACTCCTACAGCAAGTGAGAACACAACCAAAGTGCTTCCCAAAGCCTGGGTGGGATCAGGTTGCCTGTAGACCTGCACACTGTTCCTGGCTCCCAGCAGGCCAAAGAGATTCATCATGTTACATGCTTGCACATCATGGCACATTGGGGAGCCAGAACGTGACATGGGAGCGCACAGAGAAACACCATTCTGATGTCATAGTGCTGTCTGAACAGCTCAGTGGAGCACATTTATTTTCAGAGATACCTCAGGGGATTTCATTCACCTGCACCCAACATTAATATGCTAACTGAAAGCAGATCAGTTGGGGGAACACCAGCACAGTTAACACCACTGGCCTTGACTTTGTGTGGAGCAAGAAATAACTCACAGTAATAAGAAAAGTACTGTTCCATTATGTCATGTTATCTGTACAATTTTGGTTTGGTTTACAGAGAGATCATAAGCATTGTAAAAGCAATTAAAAAAAACATTCTGTAAGGTTTTGGGAGGGAATTCACACATTCCTTCCGCACAATATGTTCTGGCAGCATTGCTCGCAATACTTATGTGTGCTCCCATGGTTGCCAGTAGTAACAATTGGGTGGGGAATGAAGGAATGGGGGTCGTAAAAGCCACTGCTCAGTGTCAGATAACTTCAGTGTTTTTTTTTCCTTTATTTGTCTGTACTCTGACTAGATTATTAACAAAAATATAGACATTTCAATTAAATTATCCTCTGTTTTTCATTTTGGTGCTTTGAACAGCAACAGTTATTCACAGTTACCTCATTTTCAAGAATCCTTTTTTTAAAAAGTAGCATATTCATGGGGGGAGGGGGATTAGGGATAAAATTGTTTGCATTTCCATGGCACCAGACTTTTCATAAGTCACAAGCATGTGCTGCAAATTATACTATCTCATCCTAAAGCACTCTAGAAACAGTGCCCTCCAAATCAGGGATAAAGCTATACATTGTTGAATATTATTGCATTGTTGTTTGGATAATGTGGACTTCAACTTCCATTATGGTGAGGGCAGCACTAATGTACTTTTGAAAAACACATCAAGAATCACAACATGGTTCTGCTGCCATTGAAGACAATGGGGATTTTGTCAAAGTAATGAAGAACAGACCCCATGGAATTAATAGCTAGCCAAGATAAAGCATTAACAATGTGGAAATGGGTGGACAATGATTAAAAAATGAAAAGATAACATTTATAAATTATGTTTTCAAGACTCTAAATTATTTAGAGTAATAAATAAGAACAAATAAAATGGAGTCTCAGAGCCAGATTCTTTATCCCTTTCTCAGAGTAATATTCAAGCAAATACTATAGGCCTGTTTATGACTGGCAGGAGTAGATGCTAATAAGAGTGAGCAAATATTGCAGAATCTGGATGCGTATTTTTAAAAGGCATTTATTACTATCTGTGTAAGTAACAGTTTGAGAGATTTTTTGGTAAACACTTCTGCTGTGGAACAAGAATTTAACAAGCCAAATCTTTATGATGACATTTGTGGGGCAAAAGCCTAATAAAATAAGATGAACAAATAGACAAACCCAAATTTCTAAGAAGAGTTATGCGCCTAGCAGGGCTGGATTTCCAACGAGTCACAGTAGGCATGTGGATGGGGTGTTGGCATTCAAGGGGTGTCTTACCTCTCTAAAGCTAGGTGCAACACGAAGGTCAGCTGTTGGCGGTGGTGGGGTGCTGAAGAAGCTGTGCCTAGGGATGCATAAAGTGTAAATCTGCCCCTGGTGCCTAGCTGCTCCAAAGAATACATTAATGAAGGATTCTTAGGAGAAAAAAAAATTAAAGAAGGCTATACAACCCGCATCAAAACAGCATACAGAGGATAGTATGCAAACAGAAAAAAAAGGGTACATGTGGCTCAGAAATCATGTTTTTAATCTTCAGTTGTAATTTGTTTGTCATGTTAAGTGCTGAAACTAAGAATTATGCTTCCTATAGTAATGTTATTTCCAATAAAATATATATTGTGTTTGACAGCCTAATTAGCATTATACAAATTTAGCATTGTGGTTGTAAGTATACATGTATAACAAAAAAGACAGCTGAATGCATACATTGATGCTTATGTGTTAAAATTTCAGTAGGGTAAAAACTGGATTGCAGCATGAGTTCTATTCAATTAGTTTAATGTGAATTCTACTATTTTCTGACACAACTTTATCTGAGAATGAGTGTAGCTTGATGCACTTCACTAAAAAAGCTCTTTTACATTGTTTTTATAGTAGGAGGTAAACCAGTTTAGAAGATTTAATTAAACCATCTCTTTCCATCTATCCATATGTTTAGTTACTATAAGCCATTTAGATAACTGGCATGGGGAAATAGAAGTATCCCCGTACTTACTCACCTTCTTGCCAACTGCTTGAAATGGGCCATCCTGATTATCAAAAGTTTTTTTCTTCTGCTGATAATAGCTCAAATTAATTGATTTAGCCCCTTAAAGTCGGTATGACAACCTCCTCCTTTTCATGTTCTCTGTATATATATATAAATATCTTCCTACTGTATGTTCCACTCTATGCATCTGACGAAGTGGGTTCTAGCCCATCAAAGCTTATGCCCAAATAAATTGGTTCATCTCTAAGGTGCCACAAGTACTCCTCATTCTTTTTGCAGATATAGACTAACACAGTTAAATCTGAAAACTATCCCATCTCAGGTTCTTTTACTATTACTGACTAACTGTATTCATAATGATATGCATCTGAAAGTTACACAGTACCCTAAATAGCAAAATTATTTAAAGCTGCCATTAGGTAACAGAGTATCCAGTAATACTGGTGGTGTATTGTTGCATCTTCCTTTACTTATTTATTGATTTAAAGAAAGTGAAATCTAATATAACTGAAACAATCCAATACTATCAAAACACCTTAAAATACACACTAATAAAATACTCACAATAGGACATTTCTATGGTGGATGTCAAGATAGATTAACTGAACATACCTAACACATAACAGTGCTCTACAGCCAAAATGCTTCTGAAATAAATATAGTCAAACTTTACTAATTCCAGGTCACTGAAAACGAAAATGATGCTTAAAATTGTTGATTGGCTCTAGTTTTCAAGATATGCTATTGGGTCAGTATATACGACCCTTGATATGGGAATGGCGGAGGATAAGTGAGTTATAAAGGGAAGGGATCTCAATTTAAACCAGAAATGACTAAAATACATCTTTGACTGGATCTATGAATAAATCTATGACTGAGTTTGGACAGTACTTGCTTTTTAGGCAAAACAATGAATGATGCAATCTGAAGCTGGTATTGCGTCATACATGATATGAATTGCATCATGTTATTCCTAGAAGTCATGGATGATGCAATCATAACGAAGCTTACATCAATCTGCTGAACAAATTGCCCTATATCAGCTCTAGAAATCATACAGTGTCGTGCTCTCTTATTTGTCAGTGTTTGATTTTGCAAAGGGACACATTTCTGTTTAGCCAAAGTGAGCAGAGATGCCTCGTACTTGTGTGCACAGTGCAGATAACTTCTGCTATGTTTGTGGTGAAGTGACTTTTGCACCACAAAAGCGCAGTCTAATCACTATGGTTAAGAAAGCCTATCACCTTTATTTTGGCTGCAAAATTGGAAATCAGGACAAGAGGTGGGCCCCACACATATGCTGCAACACTTGTACAACAAATCTCCGCCAGTGGTAGAACAGGAAAAGGAAATCTATGCCTTTTGCAGTGCCAATGATTTGGAGAGAGCCAACAGATCATACCAGCAATTGTTACTTCTGCATGGTGCCTCCAGTTGGGAAAGGTGTGTCAAAGAAGAAAAAGTGGACTGTGCATTATCCAAACATTCCATCAGCTAGACGCCCAATACCCCACGGAGAAGGACTGCCGGTTCCTGATGCACTAGAATCATTCTCGCTTGAGTCAGACAAGGAAGAGGATAAAACTTCTGGTCCTGAACCATCAATGTCACAAGACCCACATTTTCTCCCATCTTCCTCCTCTGAACCACACCTCATAACACAAGCTGAACTGAATGACCTTGTCAGGGATTTGGAACTACCCAAGACTAAGGCAGAGCTGTTGGGCTCCAGACTACAGCAGTGGAATCTCCTGGCAGGTGATGTTAGGGTTTTCATGTTCCGTGACCGTCAAAAGGATCTTGTCCCATTCTTCTTCATGGAAGGTGATCTTGTAGCCTGCAACAACATCGATGGTATGATGGCAGCCCTCAACATCGTTCACGATCCAGATGAGTGGAGACTCTTCATTGATTCATCGAAGACGAGTCTTAAAGCTGTTTTGGTGCATAATGGCAATGTTTTGCCATCAATTCCAGTTGGCCATGCAGTCCATATGAAGGAAACCTATGACAACATGAAACAACTTTTGAGGTGCATAAACTATGACCAACATCGGTGGCAGCTTTGTGGCGATTTGAAGGTAGTTGTGCTCTTGCTTGGTCTGCAGACTGCATACACAAAGTAGTGCTGTTTTCTCTGCGAATCGGATAGTCGTGCAAGAGATTCCCACTACATCAAGAAAGATTGGCCACTCCGACAGTCACTGGAGCCTGGGAGGAAAAGTGTTCAGCATCCACCACTTGTTGAATCAAGGAAGATTTTGTTACCACCCTTACACATCAAGCTGGGTCTGATGAAGAACTTTGTTAAGGCCATTGACAAAACACAAGCAGCTTTCAAGTACCTCCATGGAAAATTTCCAAGGTTAAGTGAAGCTAAGATAAAGGAAGGTGTCTTTGTTGGTCCTCAGATTCGTGAACTTCTTCGAGATGATGCATTTGACCATGCACTATGTGGCAAGGAAAAGACGGCATGGAAAGCCTTCCAGTCAGTGGCAATACGTTTTCTCGGAAACAACAAGGCAGACAACTACAGGTTGTTGGTGGAAAACCTCCTCCAGGCATACAAAAGCCTTGGTTGCAACATGTCACTAAAGATACATTTTTTGCACTCTCATCTAGATTTTTTTCCACCGAACTGCGGAGCAGTGAGCGACGAGCACGGCGAGCGATTTCACCAGGACATTGCAACAATGGAGAAACGCTATCAGGGCAAATGGAGCCCATCAATGCTTGCAGACTATTGCTGGACAGTGACAAGAGATGCTCCATTTAATGAATACAGGAGACAAGCCAAGAAGGACCGAGTAGACATTGAATAGGACTAAACTATGTACATAATAGTTTTTTGCCTTTTGTTTCATAATAAATTTTATTTGTATAACCCTTCTGCTGATTTTTAAAGTGTTACATAAACAGGACAGGTGAAATATTATCATGTAAAGCAACCATAAACACATGAAAAGACCTAGGTTTACAATTTATGATTAAAACTCTCCTATCTACACAATATACATAGACATAAAATGTAAAAACTTAAATATCTTAGAAACAGTAGCCAATCAGTTGTTTTAATTGTCATATTTGAATTCAGCACATCAAAATACATAAT
>VOCN01044138.1:0-13608 GCA_007922305.1 Dermatemys mawii
GGTCTACAATTTTTTAGAAGTCGTCTGCTTCAGAGATAAAATGTGATATTTATTATGTATTTTGATGTGCTGAATTCAAATATGACAATTAAAACAACTGATTGGCTACTGTTTCTAAGATATTTAAGTTTTTACATTTTATGTCTATGTATATTGTGTAGATAGTAGAGTTTTAATCATAAATTGTAAACCTAGGTCTTTTCATGTGTTTATGGTTGCTTTACATGATAATATTTCACCTGTCCTGTTTATGTAACACTTTAAAAATCAGCAAAAGGGTTATATAAATAAAATGTATTATGAAACAAAAGGCAAAAAACTATTATGTACATAGTTTAGTCCTATTCAGTGTCTACTCGGCACTTCTTGGCTTGTCTCTTGTATTCATTAAATGGAGCATATCTTGTCTTCATTAAATGGAGCATCTCTTGTCACTGTCCAACAATAGTCTGCAAACATTGATGGGCTCCATTTGCCCTCATAGCATTTCTCCATTGCTGCAATCTCCTGATGAAATCGCTCGCCGTGCTCGTCGCTCACTGCTCCGCAGTTCGGTGGAAAAAAAATCTAGATGAGAGTGCAAAACATGTATCTTTAGTGACATGTTGCAACCAAGGCTTTTATATGCCTTGAGGAGGTTTTCCACCACCAACCTGTAGCTGTCTGCCTTGTTGTTTCCAAGAAAAAATATTGCCACTGACTGGAAGGCTTTCCATGCCATCTTTTCCTTGCCACGCAGTGCATGGTCAAATGCATCATCTCGAAGAAGTTCACGAATCTGAGGACCAACAAAGACACCTTCCTTTATATTAGCTTCACTTAACCTTGGAAATTTTCCACAAAGGTACTTGAAAGCTGCCTGTGTTTTGTCAATGGCCTTGACAAAGTTCTTCATCAGACCCAGCTTGATGTGTAAGGGTGGTAACAAAATCTTCCTTGATTCAACAAGTGGTGGATGCTGAACACTTTTCCTCCCAGGCTCCAATGACTGTCGGAGTGGCCAATCTTTCTTGATGTAGTGGGAATCTCTTGCACGACTATCCCATTCGCAGAGAAAACAGCAGTACTTTGTGTATCCAGTCTGCAGACCAAGCAAGAGAGCAACAACCTTCAAATCCCCACAAAGCTGCCACTGATGTTGGTCATAGTTTATGCACCTCAAAAGTTGTTTCATGTTGTCATAGGTTTCCTTCATATGGACTGCATGACCAACTGGAATTGATGGCAAAACATTGCCATTATGCAGCAAAACAGCTTTAAGACTCATCTTCGATGAATCAATGAAGAGTCTCCACTCACCTGGATCGTGAACGATGTTGAGGGCTGCCATCACACCATCGATGTTGTTGCAGGCTACAAGATGACCTTCCATGAAGAAGAATGGGACAAGATCCTTTTGATGGTCATGGAACATGGAAACCCTAACATCACCTGCCAGGAGATTCCACTGCTGTAGTCTGGAGCCCAACAGCTCTGCCTTACTCTTGGGGAGTTCCAAATCCCTGACAAGGTCATTCAGTTCAGCTTGTGTTATGAGGTGTGGTTCAGAGGAGGAGGATGGGAGAAAATGTGGGTCCTGTGACATTGATGGTTCAGGACCAGAAGTTTCATCCTCTTCCTCTTCCTCATCTGACTCAAGTGAGAATGATTCTGGTGCATCAGGAACCGGCAGTCCTTCTCCGTGGGGTATTGGGTGTATAGCTGATGGAATGTTTGGATAATGCACAGTCCACTTTTTCTTCTTTGACACACCTTTCCCACCTAGAGGCACCATGCAGAAGTAACAATTGCTGGTATGATCTGTTGGCTCTCTCCAAATCATTGGCACTGCAAAAAGCATAGATTTCCTTTTCCTGTTCAACCACTGGTGAAGATTTGTTGCACAAGTGTTGCAGCATATGTGTGGGGCCCACCTCTTGTCCTGATCTCCAATTTTGCAGCCAAAATAAAGGTGATAGGCTTTCTTAACCATAGTGGTTATACTGCGCTTTTGTGATGCAAAAGTCACTTCACCACAAACACAGCAGAAGTTATCTGCACTGGTCACACAAGTACGAGGCATCTCTGCTCACTTTGGCTGAATAGAAATGTGTCCCTTTGCAAAATCTAACACTGACGAATAAGAGAGCACGACACTATGATTTCTAGAGCTGATATAGGGCAATTTGTTCAGCAGAGTGATGTAAGCTTCGTTATGATTGCATCATCCATGACTTCTAGGAATAACATGATGCAATTCATATCATGTATGACGCAATACTAGCTTCAGATTGCATCATTCATTGTTTTGCCTAAAAAGCAAGTACTGTCCAAACCCAGTCATAGATTTATTCATAGATCCAGTCAAAGATGTATTTTAGTCATTTCTGGTTTAAATTGAGATCCTTTCCCTTTATAACTCACTTATCCTCCGCCATTCCCATGTCAAGGGTCGTATATACTGACCCAATAGCATATCTTGAAAACTAGAGCCATTCAACAATTTTAAGCATCATTTTCGTTCTCAATGACCCAGAATTAGTAAAGTTTGACTACATTTATTTCAGAAGCATTTTGGCTGTAGAGCAGTGTTATCAACTCTTGGCAGTTCAGCTGTCCCTCCCCCACAGTCCTGTGCTGCTCCTGCCCTCTGCCTTGGAGCTGCTCCTGGGGTCCTCCTGCTTGCTGTGGGGCGGAGGGGGGGAGGGGAAGGGCAAAAGGGAGGAACTAATGTCAGGGTGTCTCCCTCCCCCCTTCTTCTGCATCCCACTTACTCCTTCTCCATATAAAGCATGGTGGAGACACGGACTGAGAGAGACAGAGAGAGCTTGGGGCAGCAGCTGCTTTCTCAACTTCCTGATCCACTGAAAAAGACAATACCTAAGAGTGACGTCAGCATACTTAATGGGTCAATGTGCATCTCTCTTACACACACAGTGTATGTCTCTGTCTACCATGCTGCCTTTTAGAATGTGAGGCTACATTAACAACAATGTGTTAACCCTTGAGGGCTCTGCCAAAAGCAAGTTCATCATTTAGCAGTAAGGTATTCCTTGGGAATTATCCCACCCTCTCATTTCACCACCTCAACCAAGCTTCACAATCATCATCACTGTTTACAGTATTAAATCCTTTGTTTAAAATGTATATTGTGTGTGTGTATATACAGTTTTTGTGTCAGGTGAATTTTTTTTCCCTGAAACCTAACCCCACTATTTACATTAATTCTTATGTGGAAATTGGATTTGTTTAACATCATTTAGCTTAAAATCACATTTTTCAGGAATATAACTACAATGTTAAACAAGGAGTTCCTGTAACAAATTGCAGAACTACTGAATGTGGTATGTGACCTATGGCTTAAATCAGCCTCTCTACCAGATGACTGGCAAATAGGTATATAAGAACATAAGAGCATAAGAAAGGCAGTACTGGGTCAGACCAAAGGTCCATCCAGCCCAGTATCCTGTCTACCAACAGTGGCCAATGCCAGGTGCCCCGGAGTGAGTTAACCTAACAGGTAAAGATCAAGTGATCTCTCTCCTACCATCCATCACCCCCCTCTGACAAACAGAGGCTAGGAACACCATTCCTTACCCAGCCTGGCTAATAGCCATTAATGGACTTAACCTCCATGAATTTAACCACTTCTCTTTTAAACCCTGTTATAGTTCTAGCCTTCACAGCCTCCCCAGGCAAGGAGTTCCACAGGTTGACTGTGTTATGTGAAGAAGAACTTCCTTTTATTTGTTTTAAACCTGCTGCCCACAAATTTCAATGCGTGGCCCCTAGTTCTACTATTATTGGAACAAGTAAATAACTTTTCCGTATTTACTTTCTCCACGCCACTCATAATTTTATATACCTCTATCATATCTCGCCTTAGTCTCCTCTTTTCCAAGCTAAAAAGTCCTAGCTTCTTTAATCTCTCCTCATATGGGACCTGTTCCAATCCACTCATCATTTTAGTTGCCCTTCTCTGAACCTTTTCTAATGCCAGTATATCCTTTTTGAGATGAGGAGACTACATCTGTACACAGTATTCAAGACATGGGCGCACCAGGGATTTGTATAGGGGCAATAAGATACTCTCCATCTTATTCTCTATTCCATTGTTAATGATTACTAACATCCTGTTTGCTTTTTTGACTGCCACTGCACACTGCGTGGACATCTTCAGAGAACTATCCACGGTGACTCCAAGATCTTTTTCCTGATTAGCTGTAGCTAAATTAGCGCCCATCATATTGTATGTATAGTTGGGGTTATTTTTTCCAAAGTGCATTACTTTACATTTATCCACATTAAATTTCATTTGCCATTTTGTTGCCCAATCATTTAGTTTTGTGAGATCTTTTTGAAGTTCTTCACAGTCTGCTTGGATCTTAACTATTTTGAGCAGTTTAGTATCATCTGCAAACTTTTCCACCTCACTCTTTACCCCTTCCTCCAAATCATTAATGAATACGTTGAATAGGATTGGTCCTAGGACTGACCCTTGGGGAACACCACTAGTTACCCCTCTCCATTCTGAAAATTTACCATTTATTCCTACCCTTTGTTCCCTGTCTTTTAACCAGTTCTCAGTCCATGAAAGGATCTTCCCTCTTATCCCATGGCAACTTGATTTACGTAAGAGCCTTTGGTGAGGGACCTTGTCAAACGCTTTCTGGAAATCTAAGTACACCATGTCCACTGGATCCCCCTTGTCCACATGTTTGTTGACCCCCTCAAAGAACTCTAATAGATTAGTAAGACATGATTTCCCTTTACAGAAACCATGCTGACTTTTGCCCAACAATTTATGTTCTTCTATGTGTCTGACAATTTTATTCTTTACTATTGTTTCAACTAATTTGCCCGGTACGGATGTTAGACTTACCAGTCTGTAATTGCCGGGATCACCTCTAGATCCCTTTTTAAATATTGGCGTTACATTAGCTATCTTCCAGTCATTGGGTACAGAAGCCAATTTAAAGGACGTGCGATTTAAAGGTAATGGGATGCTGATTTTTCAAAAGGCTCTGGCAATGATCCCAATGATCTCAATAATCCCAATAATTGGAGGCCAATAATGATAACTTCAGTACCAGACAGATTGGTTGAAACTATATTAAAGAATGACAAAGAGTCTTGTAGCACCTTGACTAACACGTATTTTGGAGCATAAGATTTCATGGGCAAAGACCCACTTCATCGGATCAGTGTTGTGGAAATCTCCAGAGGCAGGTATAAATATGCAGGCAAGATAGCAAGGTAAATTCAATCAGAGAGGGTGAGGCCCACTGCCAGCAGCTGATCTTAAGGTTTGAACATCCAGAGAGGAGAAACTGCTTTTGTAGTTGGTGAAACATTCACAGTCCTTGTTTAATCCTGAGCTGATGGTGTCAAATCTGCAGATGAACTGGAGCTCAACAGTTTCTCTTTGCAGTCTCGTCTTGAAGGCTGTTTGCTGCAGGATGGCTGTCTTTAGATCTTCAATTGTATGTCCATGGAGGTGGAAGTGTTCTCCTACAGGCTTTTGAATATCACCATTCCTAATATCTGATTTGTGTCCATTAATCCTTTTACATAGGGATTGTCCACTTCATAGCGTGAATTAACCGTGAATAATCAACAGGTCTAGTTATCTAGCTTTTCTGAAACTCACTTAAATAAAATATTTTTTTTTCTATGTGCAGTATCATGATTACAGAACTTGGGGCTACAAGAAACACAGGAAACAGTGCGAGACTCCAAGTGCAATCCCAGGAGCTGGTGATGCTAGCTCTAAATGAAGAGATGCACCCACAAAAATGGCTACTGAGGGTTAGTGAATATTTCTGGTCACACACCACATGAGTGGTGGGGACACTGTGCCCCTCTGTACTGGGCTAAGGGCCTCCTATTTTAAGAAATGGGGTTACACCACAGACAGCTGGATATAGCAGTGACCGTGTTGGAGTATCTCTGGTTCTGGCGACACAGCTCAGAGGGTCTCCTCCTCTTGTTCACACATGAGACGTGTACATGACGGAGAAGCAAGGCCATGCACATTCTTCAGAGAAAGGGGACAGGAGCTAGCTGTGCCTCTGTTGGGGAAACAAGGACAGTTTCCACTGCTTTTCAATGGTGGGATAACACAAATGGAGAAGAGGGGGAGGGAACCTGGGCCTGAGTCTCTTGCCAGGACTCCTGTGTGTCAGACCCTCACTCAAACACACAGCTCTGCTCTGCCTCTGTGGGGACTGGGCTCAGAGGTGTGTTGTGCAGAGAGCCATAAATGGGGTCAACTGATTGGTTTCTCCTGGGGCTCCTGTGTTAACCATGTGTCACACATGAGTCAGTCACAGACATCTGGCTGAGGGCGTGGGGGATGGGTGAAATAGCCCCTGTCCACAGCTGGTGCAGCTCCCATGGATCACAGAGCACCAAGAATGCTTAGGAAGGACAGTGACTGCAGAACAGCTCTGCACCATCTTTCATAGGCTGGTAATGTTCAGCCACAGACGGGATAGTGACAGGGTGGGATAATGGGAAACAACATCCGCCTCCCTTCTCTTATTGACTATATCGAGAGGAATTCTGAGGTCCAAGCAGCCACTGGTGTGGCTTTTTTATGGCCAAAATACCACCGGTCCCCTGGCTTTTCATGAACAAAGTTACTTTTGAAATATTGCTGCCTGCCTTGGTCTCCTTCCCCCAGTGCACTGCCCTCCCTCACCAGCTGCTCTCCAATTGCTCCTGGCCTTCCTTACATCCCCTCTGAACCTGTCTCTACATAGTGGAGCTCAGTAGCTCATGTTGTCTTGGATTTAAGAGTCCAGGATGGGCTAGGTGGCCCGTATTTTTTGTCTCCCATGTCACCAGCACTGGAGCCAGATGATGAACTGACTCTTCATTTGACGAACATCCTGATTATCCTCGCATGAAGGTGTTTGCTTTTCACGCTGTACACAATTGGGTTCATTAAGGTAGGAATGAGCAGGTAGATATAGCCTAGGAGAATCTGAAGCAAGGGAGAAGAGTCCTCCCCAAATCTGTGTATCACAGACAGGCCGATCATTGGGGTGTAGAACAGCAGAACAGCGCAGAGGTGGGAGACACAGGTCTTTAGGGCCCTAAGACACTCCGCATGGGATGTGATGCTCAGCACTGTTTTCAGGATCATCACATAAGAGACAAAGATGAGCAGTGAGTCCAGCCCCTCTGTCAAGAGTGTAACAGACAAGCGATAAATGCTGTTCACTCTGATATCTGAACAAGCCAACTTTATGACGTCCTCATTTATGCAGTAGCAATGGGAGAGGACATTGGATCGACAATATCGGAACTGTCGAAGAAGGAAAGGGAATGGGAGCATTACAGCCACCCCTCTTATCACACACACCAGTCCCATTTTGTTTATTCTTTGCAGGGTTAAGATGGAAGCATATCACAGTGGATCATGGATCACGATGATGCAGTCAAAGGCCATCAACAAGAGCACAGAAGATTCAATGCATTCAAACAAGTGGATGAAGAACAGCTGGGCAAAACAGGCATCAAGGCTGATCTCCCTAGAGTTAAACAAGAATAGACCCAGTGTCGTCGGCATGGTGGTTATCGATATGCCAAGGTCTGTGATGGCCAACATGGAAAGGAAAATGTACATGGGTTCATGGAGGCTTGGATCTGTTTTTATAATGAACAGAATGACTGAATTTCCTGCTATGGAAATAACATACATTAAGCAGAAGGGGACAGAGATCCAGAGATGTGTGCCTTCCTGCCCAGGTATCCCGGTGAGAAGGAACACCGCAGAGTTGAACTTGGTGTCATTGACATCTGACATAATGTACTGGGCAGGTCCAAGGAGTTCCAAACTTTTCTTCCTAAAAGGAAAAAAGAGAGGAGAATAGATGATATTTAACGAGACATCTTTCTGCTCTCAGTGAAAACCTGGAGACTCCCAGGGGTTCAAGGAAGATCAGCAAAAACATAGTCTTGGATTCACACAACAAAAAGGAAGATAGGCATTGCCAGAGTGGATGAGACCCATAATCCATTTAGTTCAGTATCCAGTTGCCAGTTCCAGATGCTTCACAGGAAGTGGAAGATGCCCTGAAATAGGGAGCTTAGAAATAACCTATAGCCACTAATTAGAAAAAAAAATTACTGTGCAACTCAGGAATTTTTAGAGCTCATCAAAGAGTTTTTTGGAACAATCCTCACTATTCTAATTTGTTTTTCTAGTTATCTGTATAAACATCCAGTCCCTCTTTGAGTCCTGCTAAACTCTTGGCCCCATTAATTTCTTGTGGCTGGGAGTTTCACAGCTAACGTGAGTGCTGTGTGATTTTGCAGTTGTGACTTTCCCACAGATACCCTTTCTGGCCCTCCACTTCTGAGTGTGGCTCGTGGTATCATGAGATGTGTGTTATCACATTGCAAGTGCATGGGGAAAACTTGCATTGTGTTCCTCTGTCCTGCACAGAAGCTATTTATAAAAGTGTTTCATTGCCTCTTTGTAGATACTTTTTAATTTTCGTCACTCCTGAGAGTTGAAATTAAGCCACTGCCTCTTTGCAGAATGTGGTAACAGGCATTGGGTTCAAAAAAAACAATATCTATTCCCTGAGCTGTGACTCTCTGGTATGTAGAATCCCAGCAGCTGTTACTCAGCTATGATGAGGGTTGCAGAAAGTGGACTTCAAAGTCAAATGCATGAGTATTCGTGGAAATGGAACGCCATTTCACACAGGAAAGTAGTCCTTTTTGCTTCTGTAGGGTTATTGTATTTTGCTAATATTTCTTTTCTCTGACCTTGTTTTTAAACTCTGTGTTCTATTCTCACACGGATTGCTGATTTTTGGCCTGTGCCTTTATTTTAAGATTATGCGTTTGTTACTCCTGTATTTGCTTAAAGAATGTGCTGTATTCACACTCTGTTAGAATATTGTAGCTGTTAAGAATTGTTACTCGTTGAATGATGAATTGTCTTGAGAACAGATGCTGACCCAGAGGTCATGGACCCTTGGTTTATGTAACTGCTTGCCATTATGCATACCTCTGCTTTGCTCAGAACCCCACCTCTGTACCCTATAAATCTCTCATGCTGCCTTAAATAAACTGAACATCACATCACCCCTGCTAGCCAGGGGCGACTTGTAATGTTCCCTTTGATCAAAGCTGTTTGGTTTAACTCTTCATGGTCTCTGACTGCTGTGAGCTTTTACCTTCAACTCCGCTCTTGTTTGGGGTTTCAGGTAAGGGTGAGACGCGCCTTTTTATTTTCCCCTAACACTCTCATGTTACGCTTTATTCCTACTGTTCAAATTAAACTGTATTTTGGTTCTAGAAGGCTGGCAGCCACTCATATCACCACTAGTTACAGCCTAGCAAATGGAAGAACCACAGATGCCGAATCCATTCGGATCTGCAGGACAAGCACAGTCGGCTCACAGTGTATTGTACCCCAAGGGAAATTCTGAGGATGGGAGGATTGTGGGATGCCACCCATGATAGGGAAGGCTACGAAGGCTGACATTTGTCACTCAGCGATTAGAGCGGGGAAGAGATGCCGGTAGCCTGGAGACTCTGAGGGGTCACAACAGGACAGAGATTCCAGAGCCCTCAGCCAGTCAGGAAATAGAAATATGCCTCATTGGACATTTTAGCGCAGAGCAATCAGCTCTGACTTTCTACACTCACAAATAAACTGAAGAATGAAACCTTTGAAAACGCATTTGCTGATTAAATTTCCAGCAGCAAATAAACCTGAGGTGATTGAGGAGCTAGTCACTGATATTCTGTGCTGTTTCCACACTCTCAGCCCCTGGAAGGATTGGGCCTGGAGCACACCGCACCTCTAGAAATGGGATCCCTTGACAAATCCTGACTGAGGGCTTCGAGGTTTTAAGGCTCTGAGCTCATTTTGAATCTCAGATTTCTGTGTAGATTGAACAACCCACTGAGGACCATGGGCAGATGTAGCGGTGGGGTTCCTAAGCTACATGACGCTGCCTGTCCTCCAGCCACTGTCACTGTGTCACCCCGGCAGACCAACTGTACAAGACATCAGCGAATGGAAACAGCTCGCAGCCTTTAACCTTCACTTCACATTTTAAAGATACTGAGAACTTCCAACGTACCCAGTTTCTGCTGGAAGGGGAGCTGCTGAAACCAGAAATCTTCACTATAGACGACAAGGAGTCAGAGTGGAGATTGCATGGGCAGTAGGTTTTAGCTGTTCAGATTTGAGGCAGCTGCTTTTATGAAGCATGTGGGCACATTCCCATGGGGTTCACTTGGCCATCAGGGAAACTCAGCTGCTTGGCTTCATGTGCACCAGCTTTAACCCCGTCACGGCCAATGGAAAGTGCAGGAGGCCAAATCACAAGGAATGTGTGGTCACATTACACAACTGCACGGCAGTGCCAGCCCTGATAGAAAATCTACTCCTGGAATACAGGCTTTTCATCATTGTTTTTATAATTCCGATTTGTGACATGGATACCTTTGTGGTGTCTGAGTGACAACAATGATGCTACCAGAGACATAATCTTGCTGAAATGAAATAAAATAAATAATGATGAAAAAATAAAATTAAATAAAATAAAACAACAAATAATAATAATAATAACAACAACAACAATAATAATCAAAAAATAAAAATAAATAATATAGGACCAGATTTGTCCCGAGGAACCCCCTGTCCTACTCACAAACCCAGGGTGCAGGCCAGAGAAAGGATATTCCACAAGGCTCCCTACATGGAAATATCCCTTCGATCATTTCAATAGGAAAGGTTCCTTCCCTTCTGCCTGAGGAATGAAAAGGGACCCAGGATCCCGGGTTTCCCAAATTTATGCACAGATCTCAGTGCTCCACTGCTAGCTGGGCCCAGCCACAATCTCGGTGCCTCCACAACTGCTCTTGGACAGTCTCCAGGTCATCAGACTTCAGTTCCTCACTGGATGTCCATCAGTTCCTCACTGGGTTGTGGACTTGGATTGGGTTCCTCGGGAAGTGATGGATGTGATGGGGTTGTTTCCATTGGCGGTGGACCGCTTTCTGCTGGTGCACCGTGTTGCATTTCAGGCTCTAGCTGAGCCTCTTGGGTTAGCGTAGCTGCTGCTGTCAGTGCCGGCTCGAGGTTGCCCTCTGGGGTTGGAGTGGTAGATGGGGTTGCAAGCACTGGGTTCAGTGCTGGCAATGGTTCGGGTGTTGGTTGCTTTGCCAGTTCCGGTCCGGAGACTGGCTTTGGCTGGGTCTCTGGGACTGGATCCTCTATGGATGTTTCAGTCGTGAGCAGGGAATCCGGCTCCACCATCGTCGTCGGGGTCTCTGGTAACCCAGTTGGGCCCCTGGTGGAAGGCTCATGAACAGGGATAGGTGTGCAAGCTTGCTTAGCCTGGCTGCGGGTGACCATTCCCACCCTCTTGGCTAGCTTCACATGATTGGCTAGATCATCCCCCAGCAGCATGGGAATGGGATAATCATGATAGACTGCAAAAGTCCATGTTCCTGACTAGCCCTTGTACTGGACAGGTAGATTGGCTGTAGGTAAGTCAAAAGAGTTTGACTTGAAGGGTTGAATTGTCGCTTTAACCTCTGGGTTGATTAACTTGGGGTCCACTAAGGATTGGTGGATAAGTGACATCTGAGCTCCAGTGTCCCTCCACGCTGTGACCTTCTTTCCACCCACTCTCACAGTTTCCCTTCGCTCTGAGGGTATCTGGGAGGTATCTGGGCCTGAGGACCTTGGGGGTGACTTTGGAGTAATGCACAGTGTTCGGTTGGTGTTCTTGGGGCAGTTGACCTTAATATGCCCCAGCTCATGACATTTAAAACATCACCCAGCTGACTGGTCACTGATGCTAGGTTGGTTGCCGTGGACTGGTGGTGTGGAATGGTGAGGTGTTTGGGGTTTTCCTTGGGAGGTAGGTGGGGTCTGGGGCTGCCCTCTCTGATAGAATGTGGTCCCAGGTTGCCTCTTCTGGGACCCACTCCAACCGCTATTAGGTTTTTTCTTTTTTGCCACCTCTCCCTCTTGTGTCCCGATTTTCCCTGCCTCTCTGGCGATCTGGGACTGCTCATATTGATCCGCATAAGAAGCAAGACTTTCTGCTGAGTCCATTTTCTTATCCCATAACCACTGTTTTACATCATCACTGGTCATAGTCAGGAACTGCTCCTGTAGAACTAAATCACATACTCCTTCAAAGGTAGTTACACCCCTTCCTTTGACCCATTTATCTAACAGATCCTTCATCTGGTTTACGTAAGCCAGATGACTTAGCCCAGCCCCTCTCTTAAGGGCTCTAAATTTTACTCTGTAAGTGTCAGGTGTAACTTGAAATTGTTTTAAAACCAAATCCTTACATTTACCATAGTTTGAAGCATCCTCAATAGGCATCTTATTGAAGATGTCCAGAGTTCGGCCAGCCAGTTTTGCTATCAATGTGGTCACTTTTTGATCTTCAGGGATTTTATGTAGAGTGCACAGTCTCTCAAAGGTGATGAAATATTCAGCAATGTCGTTGGACTCATCATACTGTGGGCACAGTCGCTCCCATTTGTGGATTTTTGGGGAAGTGGAGTCAGCAGCTGGAGGAAATTGTCTCTGCAGCTCCAAAACAGCCAATTCATGCTTCTGTCTCTCAATCTGGGCTTCCATAGCCCTTCTTTGGGCGGCTTCCTCTCTCTCCATCAGCCTTTGATGTTCTCTTTGTCTCTCCTCAGCTTGGAATTTGGCTAATTCTAAATCCTTTTGGCCCTTACCACCTGTCATTTTAATCTTTCTGTGCTTAACTTACTAACTGAAAATTAAACAAAATTTTCTTATATCACTTGGAAATTCTCAGCAGGGTTTTTTCCTACCTGCAGAGGGAGAAAGACCCCCTACACTCGTTCTCAGAAAACTGAACTGACCAGTTCCCCGCCTCCACCACCCCAGGGACCCCTGGGATGGTTGCCTAGCACTTAATGAGCCTATTCAACTCTTAACTGCAAACCTGGACTACTCTCTGCTATCCAGCAGGAGAAAACCCTCTAAAAAAAACAACCTTCAGCTCCCTGCCCTCAGGCAGCTGAAAAAGACAAAGCGTGGCGCTATCTACAGCTTCAAGACCTGCAGAACAAGTTTTACCAGAGTGACCCCCTGTGGTATTTACCTGGTTTGTACTTGCTGAGAGGTCATTAGCATTTTCACCTTAGAGAAAAACTGCTGGAAATTTAAACTGCTTTCTGCAAAATTCTGTTTTTTAGATTAACAAAATTTCATCCCACCACTGCCAACCATGTCAGGATTGCCTCCCCACTCTGAACTCTAGGGTACAGATGTGGGGACCCGCATGAAAAAAGAAATACCCCCCCCCCACAAGCTTATTTTACCAGCTTGGGTTAAAATGTTTTTCCCCAGAACACAACTTCTTCTGTATCTGGACCTGGTAAGCTGCCACCACCAAATTAGGTCTAGGGTACTTTGGGACCCTTCTTTCCCTTTCCACCAACCCCTCAAACTCCTTCCTTTCCTGGAAAGCTTGAGAGAGAAAAAACAAACCTCGCCTGCTCCTGCGAGACGTGCCCGATCCAAAACCAGGATCTTACACAATGGAAAACAAGCAGTCAGCTTCTTAAAAGAAAGATTTTAATAAAAGAAAAAAA
>ML679633.1:0-15721 GCA_007922305.1 Dermatemys mawii
AAGGGCGGGGCAGGGGCGGAGCCTTGGGAAAGGGCGGGGAAGGGGCGGAGGCTTATGGAAAGGCGGGGGCAAAGGTGTTCGGTTTTGTGGGGTTAGAAAGCTGGTAACCCCAATTGTATGCTTAGTGTGTGCATTCGCTTTTGGTGATTGTTAATAAATAGGGGTTAAGGATATTACTGTGTAAGGCTCCTTCATTAGTAAAAGACCCCGTAAGCCTGCAGAAGATTACGTCCTGTGCCCTTGGAACTGGGTAAGGGTAGCCCTATGTAACAGGGAATTTTGTCCAGGTGACTGCAGCACACACACACACACACACACACACACAACCTCCAGTGCACATGCACGCAGCCCTTCAGAAGACGGATACACGCGCGCACACACACCCCTCCACCCACCCACACACCCTCCAGCATGCACACAGAACTCTCCAGTTGCGCACAAACACTCAGCCCTCCAGCACACACACACAGCCCTCCAGCACACACCCAACATCCCATACCCACAACACACACACATAGAACCCTCCAGCACACACACACACCATCCAGTGCACACACACACACACACACACACACACACACACACACACACACACATACATGAGCCCACCAGTGCATGCACGTACGCACACAGACTATACTATGGTTTTCAACCTATTTATCACTGTGAGCTGCATATGTGGCCCACAAAGTGTTACCTGGGCTGCAGGTTGAGAATCATAGTGCCCCGCACCTAACACCCTTCTACAAACCCCTATGCCCAATGCTCTTTGCCCAGAGACCCCTCCTCAGAGCAGGCCCAGGAGCAGAGAGCTGGGCATGAGGCCGGGGCAGCCAGGACTCTGGAATGTGCGGGGCCGGACAGCAGCAGAGACCCTCTTCCGTGTGGCAGCCGGGAGACCGAAGCCCACGGCCTTTAGCACACAGCTGAGCTGGGCCACAGCTGTGTGCTAAGTGGGCCGCATGCAGCCCGCGGGCCTAGAACCATTGCACTATACACACATACACACTCAGAGCCTACCTCACAGCCCTCCTAGCACCTACACACACACACACACACACACACACACACACACACACACACACACACACACTCCATTCCAGGCCCCTCCTGCATGCCTGTGCACACATCCCCATTATCCATCACACACACATACCTCCAGCCCATCACAACCTTCTCTCTCCCCGCCCTCCTGCTGTGCAGATTTGCAAGCCCTGGAGCCGAGCTGTCAGTGTGCAGTTGTGTGGGGCGTGCTGCTGGGAGCCGAGGCCCCGTGCCTGCCGGGAGCTGAGCAGGACGGCACTTCCAGAACATTGGGCAGCTGTGGAAAAACACATTTCAGTCTTGCTTCTCGCCTGTTTGGGCGAGTGTGTGCGGCGCGGCAGGAGCTGCAGGTCGCTCTCTGTGCTGGGCTTCAGCCCCCAGCTGGGGGCAGGATGAGCCCTGCTCTGGTGCTGGGCAAGCAATGCTCCCTGGACCTGCCTGCCTCTTCCACCGTCACCTGCACCCTTCACACTTGCCTGGCTTCCTGTCAGACAGTTACCTTGCTCCCCTTGGGCCCTGCCCGCACGATCAGGCCTGGCAGGAGCATCATATATCAGTGATGCCAGAGGCATTTCCAACAAGGGGGCCAGGCCTGGGTGTGTCGTACCTGCACCCACAGCTGTCTGTCTGATGGACATCCCCTTAGCGCCCTTCTTGATACTGCCTTTCCCCAACTCCCTTCTCGCACACCCGCATGCTGCCCTCCCCCACACCCTTTCCCCTTGCACCCCTGCACACTGCAATCCCCGCAGCCCCTTCCCCAGCTCCCCCCATACACCCGCACACCACTTTCTCCCCAAACTCCTTCCCTCTCCCCCTCGCACGCCACCTTCCTCCACATCCCTTCCCAGCTCCCGCCTGTACACTGCCTTTCCCCACACCCCTTTCCCCAGCTTCCCCTCATATACCCGCACACCACCTTCCCCTCAAACCCCTTCCCCTCTCCCCCTTGCACCCCTGCACACTGCCTTCGCCCATACTCCTTTCCCCAGCTCCCCTCATACACCCACATATCACCTTCCCCCCAAACGCCTTCCCCTTGCACCCTCATACTCCATCTTCCCATATGCCCCCTTCCCCTCGCGCCCTCACACCCCGCCTTCCCCCCACCAATCCTTGCACCCACAGGCTGCCTTCCTCCCAAACCCCTTCCCCTCTCCCCCCTCACTCCCCTGCACATCGCCTTTCTGCCACCAACCCCTTCCCCAGCTCCATCTCTCCTCTCACCCCCCCCGTTCCTTCCCCCACCCCTCCTTCCCCATCTTTCTCTCGCAGACACCCCGTCCCCTCCCCCTCTCCAGCTTCGCTCCTCAACAGTGGTGACTGTGCTCCGGCTCGCTGCTGCAAAGCACCCCTCCCCCCACACAGCCAGGGAGGGACTCAGGCAGCACAGCTGGGGTGGGGGGCACCCTAGTAAAATACATCGCTTTGCTGCTCTTCAAAGGACTTTTCTTAAGCCCCCTCCTCTAATCTTCCTAAGCCCTCTCCGGGCCTTTTCTCCGCGCTCCCCTCCCGCCACTTTCCCCTTCTGCCTTGATCCTTCCCCGCCCCAGCTCCAGGTTCCGGCTCTCCTCCATCAACCAGCTCTCTACCCTACCTAGGCATTTCTCCAGCTCTCCCCACCCTGCCTCTGGTCCTGTCTCTCCAGTGGCCTTTTTGTCTCTCTCTGTCTCCCTCCTCTTTGAGCTTCGTCTTCATTTGAATCTCAAGCCCATCTGACACATCTCTACCTTGTTTTGATGCAGGTGGTTTGACTGGGGCATGTGAGGCTCTCACCCAACTTTGCTTTAATTGCACTGGGGCGTGACTTCCTAAGCCGCTGTGTCAGGCGAGGAGGAATCGCTAATTAAAGATTTGGAAGGCGATGACTTAAAAAAAAAAGCAACACAACATGGAGAAACCCAGCCAGCCCGCACTTCATTCCCTTCTAAACCTCCCTCGCTTGTTTTTATTTCCCTCCGGATCAGCTCCAAGATGTGCAGCCCTTCTCTCGGCAGCTGGCCCGTATGTCACACGCTGGCCTCCCTGTCTGTGAGGTGCTCCTCCTGTGCGCTTGGCTTTCTGTGCCAGCACCCCTGCCCCCACCCTGCACCAGGCTGCCTCTTGGGGCCAGGCCATCAGGTCCAACCGCAGCCAGTTTGGGGTGGAAGTTCGAGATCCCGATCCCCTGGGCTGCACATTGAAACTAGCACCTCTCATCTGGCTGAGCTTGGAAGCCAGCAGCACCTGCCCTAATCCCTGGAGGCCAGCCCCCACTCCCAGAGCATCATCCCACTGACGAGAGGGCCCAGCGAGGGCAGGGACTGGCCGTGGGTCTCACAGCAAGTCGCGGCGGACCCAGACCTGCTACAGCCCAGGCCTTATTCCAGCACCTGCCAGTTGGTGTCTCAACACCGGGGGAGCTGGACTTCTTCATTTTGTCTGCTGGCAAAGCCCCTGAGGGCCTGCCAAAACTACTGGATGGGGCCCAGCCCTTTGCTTCTCCCGGTGCCGCTGCCAAATCAGGGCCCCGCAAGAGCCGCTCCCGGCTGGCTGCTGTGGGCTGGGAGGCCAGGAGCTGGATGATTTAGCAGGATGGTGAGAAATGTAGTTATTTTTCCCCATTCGGCTGGAAGTCAATACTCAGGGAAGGGATGTTTAATTATCTCTCTCGCCCTCCTAAATCTCTTCAAGAGAGGGCTTGGCTGCAAATCTCCACATCACGGCAAAGATATTGGCTGGTGCAGCGCACGGCAGCACAGTAAATTAGCAGATTAGAAGGCGCCTGTCTTCCCCCTGTTTCAGCTGTGCAGCTGGCCGCACTGCGCATGCCCACCGGTCCCTAATCAACTCTTTTAATAAGCGGGGCAGCACTGCGGGGGCGGGGGGAGTGTGGGGGCCTCGCTCTTGACGAGATGATAAATCAGGAACAAGCAGAACCATTGGCACGGCATGTCAGTGCTGTTCGATGCACAGGGCGAGGGCGCCGAGCGAGGATGACGGGTGCAGGGGGACAGGAGAGCTGGGATGAGCGGGGCTGCAGGGGGCATAGACCCTGACCCCCTGGCTCGTTGCTGAGAACCTCCCGCTTCCTAGCTGAGCAGGAGGGGAAGAAGCCAGCACTAGGCACTGCGCTACCCCGCTTCAACATCCAGCCAGCAAGGGCCTCCAGGACCTCTAGAGCACAGGGAACGGCAGCACCACCCTGAGGCCGGAGGGGAGCAGGCTGGGGGTGGACCCGGGGCTGCATGAGGGCAGGAGCTGGGGTTGGAGGCAGCAACCTGACAGCTGACAGGGGGGATGCTGGGAGTGGTGCTCTGAGAGCTGGACAGGGCACCAGACTGGTGAGGGGTGGGGGGCAGGGGCAGCCCAGCATCAGGAGGGGACGGGGAGCCCTGCGCTGCAAGTGCACAGCAGGAGGGTTTGGACAGACCCTGCTTGGTCCATGCCCAGAAGAGCTGAGCTCTGGCTGGGGGCTGCAGGCTGGGCGCTGCTGGCCCGTGGGAGAGCAGTGGGCTGGGGGCTGAGGAGCCCCCTGGGGCAGAGGAACCTTTGCACCCTGCACTGTGCTGCTCCTAAGACTGGTCTGGACAGTCTTTTACTGGAATTGCTGAGTCCCTGGATTAGGGTATTTGCCCCTTTATTTCTGCCTGCCCCAGGAACAGCCCTCTGTGACTTACTGGGAATGGGCGGGCACCATTGGGCACACTGAGGGCTGAGCCCCATGCCAGGAGCACATGCAGCTGGGGTTGGGGGTAGCTGGAGAGCTGCAATGAGCAGCCCACTCTGCCCTGGAGTCAACCACATTAGCGCCTGTATTGCAGTCAGGCCCAGAAACACAGTCAGGACATTCAAGATGCTGCGGAGTTTGTTGCGAGGATGCACGTGGCTGTGCTAGCTTTGCAAACTCCCCTTTGCATGTGTATGTGCCCAAAGCCGGTGCCAGGTGTGTGCCTAAGCGGGGCCTAGCAGCTGGAGTCCCTGGGAGCACTGGGCCTGGGATCACAGTGATGGGGCAGCAGGGAGGAGAACTTCAGAGACTGCATTTTGACCAGACCTCTACCATGCTGAGCAACTGAGTAGAGGCTGGGGGCAGAGGCTGGGCCCCCACCCCAGCCACAGGCTCTTCCTGTGGAACGGCTCTTTCCTGGTTCTTTGCCAATGGTATGTTTGTTCTGCCCGCTCTGTCCTGGGCTCTGAACCCGCCTCCCCAACCCTCTAGCTCCAGTGCACAGGCTGATGTCTGTGCAGCAGGGCCCGGCTTGTGCTGCACGGCTGTTAATGAGGACTGGGATGGAGCTGGAGCCCACCCTCACCTTTGGGGGAAAACGGATGGGGCCTCAGCGCCACCCTTGAATCTAAACCCTAATCATGGAGAGGGGCCGGTGCTCTCAGCTCCCTGGGTCCAGCCAATTGCAGATAACGGATGGGGCTCCCCGCTAATGGGATATTGATGTGACAGCGCCAGGGGCCCTGCTGCAGCCACGTAATTGCTAGAGCTGAGTGATCACATGAGTTCCTGCTGCTAACGCCTGATGCGCCTCTCCTCTCAGTGAGCGCCCGCCCCGGGGAGCAGGGGAATGGGAGGGAGAGAGCGAGGTGAGGCGGCAGAGAGGAGGAGGAGGTAGCAAATTGGTAGCGAAGATTCATCTCCATGGCACCTCTAGGACTGCTTGTTTCTTCGCCTCGCCGTGGGGCAGCCTGCAGCTGCTCAGCACTGCCCTCCAGCAGGGGGCACTGTGCATGGTTGGGGGACTCCTGTAGCTGCTCATCCCTGCCCCCAGCAGATGTGGCCCTGGCAGGGGGGCTTAACGCCCTTGGGGCTCCCAGAAATTGCAGGCAGAGGCTTGTGCCACACACATATTGTGGCCAAAGCAGCAGAACAGGGAAGCGGCGTAGGCAAGCCGCTTTGGCTGGGAGCGCAGAGTGCCACGGTTGCCGTGTAATTACAGGCAGCGCACACAGCTTAAGAAGGAAGGTATTACTGGGCCAGGTGGAGAGGCAGAGATAAGACAAACCAGAGTGCACTTAGCAAACAGCCTGCCAGACACTGACAGACACATGGACAATGCTGCATGGAGAAGGCCTCTGAGCAGCACCCGAGGGCACTCCTGCTTCTGTCCCTGATATCCTAGTAGTCCTGCCAACACCTCCTCCCCTTGCATTCAGGCAGAGCGGGCGAGACAGGGGTAGCATCTTATATGGAGCATGCAGTAATGGGGACAGTCACAAAGGCTCCTGTGCCCTCCGCCTGACCCTCTGCACTCCCAGCCCCCCACCTCCCTCCTGACACACTTCCCTCTCGTAGGCACTGTCCCCCATGTGCTACCCATGTACCACCCAATCCTTGTCTCCAAACCCCTGTCCCTCCGTCCCTCTGCTCTTTCCTGAACCTCCATTTTTACATCCCCACAGGCAATACCCAATGTGACAAAGTGGGAATTTTTCATACTGTTTTGGATGAGTATGGTGTCTGCCTCAGTTTCCCCTATGTGGTGCATGGTTAACTAGGTGAGGGAAAAGGTTGTTTACTCTTTGCAGAGCTCCAGCTGTGACTGATGCCTAGCTGTCTGGGGCCTGGTCCCATGCCCATGGAGAGCCTGAGAAGACAATAAAGCGAGGAATACTTGTAGCATTGGATGCATCTGATGAAGTGGGCTATAACCCACGAAAGCTTATACTGAAATAAACTGGTTAGTTTCTAAGGTGCTACAAGTATTCCTCCTTTTATTTACGGATACAGACTAACATGGCTGCTATTCTTAAACCTGAGAAGACAATGGCACTCCAGTTGCCTGGACATTTGGTAATTAGCAACTAATGACCAGGGAGGGCTGACCCCTCCACAGGAAGCTAGCTGTGAGTAACCAGCTAGCAAACAAAGGACTGAGGTGGGACCAGATGGGATTGTTAAGTGTAGGCTGGTGGAAGGAGATGCTTCTGGGCTAGGTTAAAAGAGGGGTCGAGGGCGCTCTGGATTGACTGATAGGGACTATTTTGTAACTTTCTATTCTCCATGTTCATCAAGGACTCTCTATGATGTGTTCCAGACATCTAATGAAACCTCCTGCTTTGACACCACGGGCTGAGAGTCTCTCTCAAGTGCTCAATCCAGGTGGACTCTCTGTAGGGAGCTCGCGTCATGAAGCAGTGGGGTTGAAGGCTCCAAAGTTCAGTTCCAGGAGGTGGTGAAGCCCAGGAGCTTACCCAGAGAGAGAGTGTGACCCTTTGGGGGCTGACACACTGAGGGGTTCTTCCAGGGACTGTTCCAAAGCCATGAGACAGCACCAGGCCTATGGCTCCATGATACGTAGCCCCAGTGGTGCCCCCATCACCCACCCTGCTGCCCCTCGTGGCACACCACTATGGCTAGGCCTTGGCTTTCTCTCTGCTCCTTATCTCCTTGCTGGGAATCTAGGGCTTCCTCTAACCAGTTGGAATCTCCAGGGCTAAGGGCCCTGCTCCTATCTGCTCTGCCCTGCCAGTGCATGGTACATATTGTGATTGTGCAAATCTCTAGCCCTCGTGGCTGGGAACAAAACCTTCCTAAGGGAAGCCAGTGTCAGTGCTGCCATCTGCCTGAGTGTGCAGAGAGCCTGGAACGGTTGCTCAGCACTTCTCCTCCTTCACTCACACATCTCTCTGGGATGCTCATGGCCAGCAAGCACCCTGTCAAACGCCAGCACCAGTTAGCTGCCAGTTGTCTTAGGGCAGTGATACTCAGACAGGCTCGCAAGCTGCAAGTGGTTCTTGAATAGATCTCCTGTGGCTCTTTGCAGCATGTGATATTAAAACATTGTATGATTTAATTATTAACCAATCAGGGGGCTCTTACTATGTTATTAATCAATTAGCTGATCAAATAATAATACTTGGTCAGTCGTTTGGCTGTGAGAATAATATAGATATGTATAAAAACTGACAATTTCCTCTGCCCTAAATGAAACCCTGAATTCACTGGCTCTTCTGGGTAATGCTGATGGTTCATTTGGCTCCTGAACTACACTCAGTAGCACTGTCTAGGGGATGGGATGGTGGGGTGATGCAGGGATCGGGGAGGGGGCACGAGGAGACCCGAAGGCAGGGAGGAAGGAGGTTTCCACTGAGCTGGGAGAGGTCAGAGCTGCCTCCTTCTTATTCAGCCCAACGGCTCTGAAGGGACCCCACTGGGCCCAGGGCTGGGAGAGGTCTCCATCTGCCCTGTCCCTGCTTCTGCTCCATTTGGGCAGGATGCTCCTGCCTTCCTCCAGAGCCCTGTGTTCAGCATGTGCCCCTCTCTAGCTGAGGCTGACCCCCTAGCCCTGTCGAGGTGCATACTGGGCCACCTGGGCCGGCACTGCCAGCTCCCCCCTCCCAGGCTGGGCACTCACCCGCGGAGCTATGTTTAGCTCGCTCACACAATTCTAGCGGGTGCTGGTGCCTTTGAAGTGCTGCTCGAGCATCTGCTGTTTGTGCTGCTGACGCAGAGCTGGGGGTGCTGGGTGTTGCGGATGCAGCATGCGGAGCTGCTGAGCCTGGGATGAGTGCTGTGTGGGGCTGGGGAGTCCGGGGGCAGTGCAGGGGCTAGGTGGTGCGGGGGGCAGTGCAGTACTGTGTGGTGTTGGGGAAAGGCAGTGCCATGTAGTGCGGGGGCAGGGCTGTGCCATGTGGTGTGGGAGCAGGGAGTTGGTATGTCCGGTTTTGACACCAAGTGGAGCTGATGGACTCTCACTGGTGCCATGTGTTGTAGACATTATACAACACCTTCCCCATGCCCACCCTGTCACAAACACCACACCAGCAACACGCTGACCCAGCACAGCCGGGCACATTCTACGCACACCATAACTGCTTCGCTTCCCTGACAGGCTCTCTGCACACGGTCCCATGCCAAGCACTGCTTGGGGGCCATCCCTGCCAGCCAGCTCTGCCCCCGAGAGAGAACCGTGCCCTTAGAGGGCTATCTGCCCGCCCTTGCCCCAGGCCTTCCTGGAGGAGGCCCTTCCTTGCCCCACTCCTGGGCTGGCTCCCACCAGATGGTACCTTTTTGCTTCCATAAAAAGCAGCAGCCCTGGGAAACCTGTCCCCGCCCCAGAAACCAGCTTGCAATCAGTACCTCTAGCTGCAGACAGTGAGTGCCCACGGCTGTGCCAGTGAGCCAGGCAGAGATGGCACCTCCCCCCCGCCTGCTGCAATGCTGCAGGCTGCCCGGGGCACTTCTCAGCAGTACTAGTGCTAAATGCGCAGCCATGGTGTGTGTGTGGGGGAGGGACTCCAGCGCCCGCCTCTCGCCCCCAGTGCAGCCAGAGTAGGAATGGAGTGCCATACATGGCTGGGTATGAGCAGTGCCATCCCACGAGAAGGCAGCGCTCCACCTCCAGCAGATGGGATGAGACCCCGGATCAATCCCTGCGCTCTCGGGAATGTCATGTGGGGCTGCAGGCTGGAAGCTCTGGTGCTTCCTGCCCCTGGGCGGGCTTCTGTGCCCCCTAAGTGACCATGTGCTCCTGGCAGGGCTCAGGGCAGTGGGGCAGCTCAGCGAACAGGGTGCCCGCCCAGCTCAGACCAGGCGCTCCAGCAGGGGGCAGCGCACATGTCAGCAGAGACAAAGAGGCTGCTAGGGAGATCCTGGCAGGCCCAGCCTGAGAACCCATGAGGGCCCATAACATGCCTGTCACCTCGTCTCTGGAGTGCAGGGCTGGCAGGAGCACAGGGCACTGTAATGTATGTATGTAATTACCCACCCTGGGGTTCTAGGTGCCCTGAGGTGTCCCCAGCCCATGCCCATCCCCTGTGAGTGCTTTAGTCAGGGAGTGGCTGAGACACGACATGCTCCTCCAGGTGGCTGGGCTGGCGGCGGAGATCGTTCCCTCCCCAGGAGCAGGACCCTCCTCCCGTGCCTGCTGGGCTCACGCTGGGCTTTGGAAGAGGCTGCCTAGGAAATGGTCCGTGTCTCTCTCAGCCTGGGAGCTGAAATCCGGTGCCAGCTGCTCTCCAGCTATTTCCTGATGCACAATAACACAGGCCATCTGGTGAGAGCCGGCGAGATCAGCAACCTGAGAGCAAGACGGGAAGTGACGGCTCACAATGCAGCTCCAGAGGAACAAGGGATTACACAGGGGGCAATGTCAGCTCCGACAGCATTCCCCTGCAGGGGGCACTGACCGCCCCCCAGCCCTGGCCCCTGCCTCTCCCACAGCCAGGACCCCCAGCCCTGGCCCTGCCTCTCCCACAGCACTGCCAGTCCCCTCCCTGCCCCAGGCTCTGCCACTCCCACAGCATCCCTCTGCAGGGGGCACTGACCGCCCCCCAGCCCTGAGTCCTGCCACTCCCACAGCACTCCCCTGCAGGGGGCACTGCCGACTGCCAGTCCCTCCCCAGCCCTGGGCCCTGGGCCCTGCCTCTTCCACAGCATTCCCTTGCAGGGGGCACTGACCGCCCCCCCAGCCCGGGCCCTGCCTCTCCCACAGCCAGGCCCCCCCCGCCCGGGCCCTGCCTCTCCCCCAGCACTCCCCTGCAGGGGGCATTGACCGCCCCCCAGCCCTGGCCCCTGCCTCTCCCACAGCACTCCCCTGCAGGGGGCACTGTCGACTGCCAGTCCCTCCCCAGCCCTGGCCCCTGCCTCTCCCACAGCACTCCCCTGCAGGGGGCACTGCCAGCCCCCTCAGCCTCAGGCCTGAGCCCCACCCCTCCCACAGCACTGCCAGTCCTGTCCCCCTGCCTGCAAGTCCTGGGTCCTGCCCTTCCCACAGTGAAGCTGTGCTGAACTGATGCCCTTTCTTCCTTGCAGCTGCGACCAGGTCATGGCTGACAGATAGTAACAGGCCTTCTAATCTGGTGCCTAGGGGCAGCAGGAATAGCCAGGCTGCTGCCACTGCTGCTGGGTTGGGGTCCAAGATATGACACCTGGGTTCCACCCCTCAGCTGGTCCCTAGGTAGCCTGGCCTGCAGGGCAGGTGTGTTAGCATGTGGGGAGAGGAGCCCTCCCCCTTGGTATGTGCAGCCCCGGAGCAGTCTCTGCAGTGCGGCTGGGTGCTGCATTCTGGGAGATGAGCCCGCCACCGCTCCCTGCTTGGCTTGGGCTCGCTTCTTCATCCCCCGCTTCCAGGTTTTGGATTGCTGCTGCCCGGCCTCCCTAGGGTTGCCAACTCTGATTGAAGCTATGCCGGGAGATTCCCCTCCCTGCCCCCAGCATGCTGTAATGTCTTTTTCTTAAAATAGCCTGTTAAAATCTCCCGGATTGCTTTCAATAGGCACCGGGAGATCGATGCCGATTCCATGCCAGTCCTGGAGGGTTGGCAACCCTGCCTCTGGGGCAGGGGCACTGCTCCCCTGCAGCCCCTGCCGTGCTGCAGCATCAGTCTCTGGAGCAGGCCCTGTGGGGGGGCACCCTGTGCGAGTGCAATGCGCAGCTTCCTGCCAATCATCCGGAGAGTGGGGGCACAGACAGCCTCCAGCCCCATTCACCGGGGCAAGGGATGCGCCGGGCAGCTGGCACACTGGGCCTGGATGGGGCAATGGACTCAGCCTGGGTTGGGCTGGTGGCTGGACGCAGGTGCAGTGCAGAGCAGCCCTGGCTTTGTGGGAGCTCACCCATGGTCTCTGGGTCAGTCGATGTCAGGTGCCCCAGAGTCCTTCACATAGCCAGCTTGGAACAAAGGGGCCACAGGGTGGGCACAGGATTCAGAGGGGGCATGAGGAACAGGAGGCAGTGGGACGGGGACAGTCAGGTGGAGGGGGGAGGGCAGGGCTGGCTGCAGAGGAAGTCACACTGCCGTACAGCTGGGATAGCTGAGCCCGTCTATGGATCCCTCCTGGAGTGCGGATCTGCCTGGTGCCTACCTCATATGTTAGGATCCCTTGAGCATGTGGAGCAGCTTTGGGAACCCTGCACTGCACCCTCTGCATGTCCCGGTCCCCAGCCCATCGGGCCTTCGGGGCGCAGGCCTCTGGAGCCGCCTGGGGCCCATGGAACCAACGTTCTCTGCTCCTGCTCTGG
Source organism: Dermatemys mawii (assembly GCA_007922305.1). Lineage (NCBI taxonomy): Eukaryota > Metazoa > Chordata > Testudines > Dermatemydidae > Dermatemys > Dermatemys mawii. Next base: position 12,002 of record ML679633.1, read on the forward strand.
GGCACCGGCTTTAGTCACCAGGAGGCAGCTGAGGAGGAAGGGCCTGACCAGGGACAGGAACGGTGCCAGCTCTGGGGAGGGTGTGTGTGTGGGAGCTCAGAATCCTGGTGCCAGGCCCAGCCAGCTGTGAGGACGGCCCCTCCCGCTGCAGGCCCTTGGCTCTGGGCTTATCTCCAGGGTTTCAGGAACCTCTGAATTCCCAGAGCGTCTTCCCAGACATGCAGGGCTGTCACAGGCTGGTACCAACCCCTGGGCTGTGCTCGCCCCCAGGGAAGCTGAGAGCAGCCATACCATGAAGCATGGAGAAAACAAAGCAGAGCGGAGTTGCGGCCGCACTTAATTAAATGCTGAAGGGTGCCGCAGCCAGGCAGCAAGAGCTATCACCCCTGTGCTGTCACTACTGGGAGCCTGTCATGATCTGGGCTACCTCTCGTCATGGGCCCTTTGAGGCCTGTGGGAGAACAGTGAGGGCCCTGGGCCACTGCAAGCGGATAATGGGCAATGCTAGGGAAAGAGCTCGCCTGTGGATCTCACTCCTGCTGGAGCGCCTGGTCCTGCAGTCGCTGCCCCCGAGAGCTTAGGGAAAACGCCACATGTAACTGGAGGTGAGAGTCCTCGCCAGGCTGCTGGAGGGTTTGCTGGGGAATGGATGTCAAAGGCTGGGTCACGTCCCTCCGGCCATTGGTGGGCAGCCCCCCCAAGGGACCCATCTCCACTTGTTCCCAGCAGTCTGACCCAGGGGCATTGGCCAGGACTGCCCCTGCACAGCTACTTCTCCCTGCACCTCCTGGGAGTTCAGTGATGGCTCTGCAGAGCGTATAATTGGGAGCCCTGCCTCTGCCTCCTCCCTGCCCTGCAATGGAGCCTCCTGATGGTGCTTTCTCCTGCCCTCCCTCGCCCTCCCATGGAGCACTTCAATCAGGCAATGCTGCTTCTCCACAGGAGGCCAATTTTGGATGTGCTGAGTGCCCTGCTCCCCTCTCAAGAAACTGTGTCTACAGCAATGGCTGCTGGGAGCCTGGGCTGGAGTGGGAGAGGCAGCAGTTCTCTGCCTCACTTCCCATGCCAGACAGTGGTGTCCTTGCAGCAGGTGTGGAGGAGCTGCCTGGGAATGCTCAGAGCACCCCTCTGGGGTGCACTGATTGCACAGCAGAGGGGGCAGAGGCCCACTGAGCTCCATGAGTCCATCCCTTTGGGCCTAGGGCAGAACTGGCCCTCACAGGCTATTCTGCCTATGGTTGGCCAATTCACTTGGAAGAGGCTCCCAGTCCTCCACATGAGCATCTCCTGCAGCCTGGGCAGCAGCTGGCTGTGGAAACTCCCAGCTGGGCTCCCTCACTGCATCTCTCCTCTGCACCCTCAGAGGCAGCCCTCATGGCCCTGCCTTCACTGACCTTTACTGGGCACCTCAGAGTCCATGCTCTGTCATCAGCCAGGCCCTCAGCCTTCAGGCACTCTCCTTTTCTCGGAATCTCCTCCAATACACACCCGACCCCACCCCACCCCATCCTCCCCTGCTGTCCACCCTGAGGGTGTGCACCAGATGGAAGCACCAGCCTGTGGGCAGGCCCTGGGGGAGCTCTGGATCCTAGGAACTCCCCCTGCCCCCCACACCGGGGGCTGTGCCCTGTTCCTCCTTAGAGAATCATTCTGAGGCAGAGTGTGAATGTCATGAGCAATGGAGCTTCTACTGCAAGGCAGGTTCCAGGCCATGCAGCCCCAGGAGGGGGTTTCAGACCACGCAGCGGTGCCTTAGGCTGCAGGAAGCCAGTGTGTCCCTCTGTGTGCACCTTCCCAGGACTTTGGGGAGCAGATCTACTTCTCCGTAGCTCTGTTTTCTGGGGGGTGGGATCAATGTGTTGTGTAGGGCCCTGGGGGACAGGGTCTATGTGCTGCGTAGGGCCCTGGGGATGGGGTTCCTGTGCTACCCTAGGGTGACCAGACAGCAAGTGTGAGAAGTTGGGATGGGAGTGGGGGGTAATAGGCACCTATATAAGACAAACCCCCAAATATTGGGACTGTCCCTATAAAATCGGGTCATCTGGTCACTCTAGCTGCCTCCTCCCCTGCTGTGGTCTGGTAAGACTCAGCTCCTGGGCACTTGTAAATCAGGCCCCTTCTATTAGAGCAGTATGTCTGTGCTGGCGCCCAGCGAGAGGAGAGATGTTCTATCCTGTGAGGCCCTTACTGCTCTGGGGAGTGCAGCCACAGTGAGGGGGTGTCACAGAGTCCCTGGGGTGATGCTTTGGAACTGTTTCCTATGAAGCCAGTCAGGGGGGAAGCTTCCTTTCTGTGAACAGACTGTCTCCAGGGCAAGGAGCTTCACAGCTTACAGCTTCCACCTTCCTGGGTCTGACTTCGGAGCATTCAGCACCTTCTGCCCCTCCGTGCGCTTCCCGCAGTGAGCCCACCCAGGCAGGGTTTCTGGGGAAGCCAGTGGGTCCTGCACCCCAACTCTGCAGTCAGACGTGACTCTCAGCCAGCCAGTAAAACAGAGGTTTAGTAGATGACAGGAACATAATCTAAAACAGAGCCTGTAGGTACAAAGAACTGGACCCCTCACCTGGATCCATTTTGGGGAGCCAGGGAGGTCAGACCATGTCTGTGCCTCCCTGCCTTTCCCCAGCTAGCTCGAGACTGAAACTCACTCTCCAGCCCCTTATCTTTCTTGTCTCTTGGGCAGAAAGTGTCACCTCCTTCATCCCTGTCCTGGGCTCAGGTTACAGCTTCAGGTATAGTCCAGAAAGGGGAGTCTCCTATTCCCACACAGTATTCAGAGGAACCATTAAGAACATTCCCACTCCGTCACAGGAGGATTGGGCTCTGTGGCCCTGCTAGGGGCTGGTGTGGATGGGCCATGTGTATACACTATGTGCTATGGCAATGGACACCAAGACAAGGACAAACTCCCCCTGCAGTCCCTAATGGGATGCAGTGTTCCCCTAAACAGTGTGATGCTGTTGTGCACTAGCTGTTGTGTTCCGTCTCAGAGGAGGGTGCAGGGATCTGTGCTGGATACATGTAAGTTATTATTAGTCATAAACTGCCCACTCAGAACTTGCAGGCACCAGTGGCTGACAAACAGCAGCAAGACCCTGACAACCTGCAGCAAGGGAGCTGAGATCCATCCAACACAAAGTGGCCCTGATGGATCCTGGGACCTGGGGCTAACCCGCCCACCCCGAGCTTTACTGGCGAAGCCTCTCCTTCCAAATCAGGGATGTGAAGTTCTGCGCTCTGCCTGAAAGATATGCCGGTGGGACTGGCTACAATGAAGCAAATTCATTCCCACAACTCCGGCACAGAGACTGTGCCCACGGCCAGCATGCAAGGGTGCCAGGCCTGGGCTGTCACGGCAAGGTATGATTCCTGGCTGACGGCTGTTGCTGTGTCTCAGACATGACCAGACTCTGGCTGGCAGCCACATGTGCTGTCAGAGCTCTGATAACCCAGACCTGACAGCACACAGACAGCCGTTTGTTTAAACTGGGGTGTGAGCAGGCAGTGGGGGCAGTCAGCTCCTCTGGCCCCATGTTCAGTGGGGAGTCTTCTGGCAGGTTCTCTGTGCTGATAGCAACAAATCTGCCCCCCCCCTCCACACCCACCCAGCTCTTTCTCTCCTCCTCCTATCTCAGGTTTTGTTCCTTCTTCCTGTTCTGTAAAACATCCCTTCAAACACAGACAGTTCTGCACCTTGTGGCCTTCCCCTGTCCTAAGACT
>ML679633.1:20721-34601 GCA_007922305.1 Dermatemys mawii
AGGCTCCCTGCCTATCCTGGCACCGTGCTGCACCCCGGAAGCAGCCAGCAGGTCCAGGTCCTAGGCAGGGGTAGGGGTGAGGGAGGTGGGGAGGATGAGAGCATGGAGCCCATACTTCAGGTGGGGGCAGAGCATGAAGCTAGGAGCTGAACCTGCTGGCCAGTTCCAGGGCACAGCACAGTGCCAAGACAGGTAGGGATTAGCCTGTCTTAGCCGCACAGCACCTCCGACCAGACTTTTAACGGCTTGGTCGACGGTGCTGACCGGAGCTGTCAAGGTCTGTTTTCAATCAGGTGTTCTGGTTGAAAACCGGACACCCTGTTCACCCTGCACCCAGGCCTGTTGCTTGCCACTGCCCTGGGGAAGGAGACCACCTGCTGAGTGTTCTCTGGGCAGTGCCCCTGAGCTGCCGCTCCCTCTGCTTTATCCAGGCTGCAGCAAGACCCTGGGGAAACTGCCTCACCTTTTCACTGTCACATCCATCTCTGTGGGCCAAAGCCCCAAAAGGCCACAGTCCTGGACGCTACCAAGCGCAACCTGAAGGGCACAGACTCTGGGCTCCCCTGGCAGCCCCCATATGTTGGGCAGGATCCAGCATCAGAGCTCAGCTGCCCACAGAAGCGGAGCTCCAAATTACTGGCCTGGCCTGCATGCTGTGTGTTTCTGGTGAGGTTCAGGTGCCCTGCAAACATCCTTCCAAACTCAGTTTGGTGCCAGCACTTTGCCTCTGAAGAGCCCTGCAGCCTGGGGTGATCCTTATTGCTTGTAGAGGCTATCAGCCCACTTCCGTGTCATGGCCCCCTTCCTCTCACCACTGATTAAATTATAGCAGTTTGACATTCAAGGGCCTCTGACTTTCCCCCCATAATTCGAGCACTGGTGCCAGCCCTGCCAAGGGTCCTGCTGCCCCCTTGCCATTGCTGTTCTCAGCCACATACTCTCCCTCAAGCTGTCAGCTGGGCCCATCACCGACAGATCTGAGGTGAAGCCAGGGAGAGCAAGCATTCAGCTGGGTCCCCTCTGAGCCCCAGAAAGAGGGACTGGCTGCTCCCAAGCTGGCTGGCCTAATCCCCCTTCCCTCTACTGCCCATTGACCCCGACACCCAACAGCCAGATCCCATCCTGCCCATTCACTGCCTTTGCTGTCCAGTAATCCCTCCCTTTGACTGTGCACCCTTCATACAGCCCTGCAGCTGCCAGGTCTGCTCTGGCCACCAGCCTCCAGAGCTGAAAATTACCCTACGTTTGTGTAGTGGGCTCCTCCTCATCTTCTCTGCTACCTGCACCGGCCCCCAGCTTCATTGTCTGAGGCACCACACTCCTCTCTAGGGTATGCACCGGGCACCACATGGATGTGCCCCTGATGCCAGCCACCTCCTCCTCCCACCCAACATGCAGGCTCTGCCATCACGCAGGGGCCCTGCTGCCCTTGCACTGGGGGCACTCCCTGTGGGAGGACACTTGCCAGGGCATTGGGGCAGTGCCAGCTCTGTGCTGCTAGCATTAGGGCGCCTGGTCTCACTGCTTACAGGAGCGGTGGGGGCACCATCCACGATGGCTGGGGTGGTGGCCCTGGCATCCTGCCAGGCCCACTGGTCCTGGTTTCTGGCAAATGCATTTCCTAGAAAGGACTGTCCAGCCATAGCAACAGTTGCTAAGGTTCCCTTTCCTGGGCTCTGCAGTTTCAGGCCCTGGATCCAGCACAGCTGGAGATATGTTTACATGCAATTAATGCTCATTAATTAGACAGAGACAACAGAGCCCACCCCTGTGACAGCACATGGGGTGAATCCCAACCTAGGGAGGGAGATGAGCCGTTCCTCCGCACTGGGGGATGCCCTGCTACCCCCCTCTCACCGCCAGAGAGAGAGAAGGCAGAACAGAACAGATGGCAGGGCAGGCCCACCGGTGGCTGGTTTGCACGGTTGTGTGTGCTGTCACTCCTGGGGAGGGCAGTGTGCCCTCACTGGGGTACATGAGGCTCACAGAGGGGTTCCCTGTTGCCCTGAACCCCATTCAGGGGTTCTGCAAGAGGTGGTGCAGTGGAGCAGAAACCTGGGCCATGGGAGTGTGATGGGGTGTACCTGACTGCTGGGTCATTCAGTGCTAGTGTAAAATGGTCTCCCTCCCCCAAGCTGGGTGTGGGAGCAGGCAGGGCAGGGGGCAGGAGTTGGCAAAGGCAGCCAAGTCCACACAGCCAGTCTGTGAGTGGGCATCAGAGAGACTAAAATCAGCGTCACCATTACAGAAATCCCCCCACCCAGTCCTGCTTGACCCTGGGTCTTGCTGCTTTTCATACTCTGCTCCAGCTCAGCCATCTCTGTTGTCAGGAGGCAATACTGGGATCCTGGGCTCCCACTTTGCTCAGAGGGTGGAGACCTGCCCAGTCACTCTAAGCAACAGCTCATCTGAGGCCAGGCATGGGTGGGCTGCACACAGAGCCCCCTGGACATTGTCCCTAGTCAAGAAGGATCCTGATCCAGGAAGCCCCCAGGACATTGGAACTGCATGGAGGGGAAGCCAAGCACTGGGTGGATGGGGTCCCACGGCACCAATGGCCTAGTCTCAGGATCACCTGGAGATGCTCATTAGCTGCAGTTTTCACACCCCTCAAGACAGATTCATCCCTGAGCTGCTGCAAGTACCAGCATAGGGGAGACAGGACACAAACTGCGCCTTCCTATTCAGCAGCCTGAGAACTGTTCTAACTCGTACTCCTGCTTCTGTGGCCCCTCTGGGGCTTTGCAAGGGGGAAAGTCTGCCCACCCAGGCCATCCCCCCTCCTGGCTCTCCTCCCAGCCTGCCTGCCTCCAGTCTGCCCCAGCAAATCATAGGACTGGAAGGACCTAGTTCTGTCTCCTGCACTCATGGCAAGACTAAATATTATCTAGACCATCCCTGACAGCTGTTTGTCTAACCTGCTCTTAAAAAGCTCCAATGAGATTTTTAAGCAATTTATCCCAGTTCTTAAACACCCTGACGTTTTTCCTAATGTCCAACCTAAACCTCCTTTGCTGCAACTTAAGCCCATTGCTTCTTGTCCTATCCTTAGAAGTTAAGAAGATCAATTTTTCTCCTTCCTCCTTGTAATAACCTTGTATGTATTTGAAAACTGTTATCATGTCTCCTCTCAGTCTTCTCTTCTCCAGATTAAACAAAACCATGTTTTTCAATCTTTCCTCACAGGTCATGTTTTCTAGACCTTTAATCATTTTTGTTGTTCTTCTCTGGACTTTCTCCAATTTGTCCACATCTTTCCTGAAATGTGGCATTCAGAACTGGATACAATACTCCAGGCGAGGACTAATCAGCATGAAGTAGAGTGGAAGAATTACTTTTAGCTTCTTGCAGATCCCTTCCCACAGTATTCCTTCCTAGGCTATTATTTCCCTTTTGTATGTGTGCAACTGTTGTTCCTTCCTAAATTGAGTACTTTGCATTTGTCCGTATTGAATTTCATCCTATTTACTTCTGGCCATTTCTCCAGTTTGTCCAGATCATTTTCAGTTATAAACCTATCCTCCAAAGTACTTGCAACCCCTTCCAGTTTGGTATTGTCCATAAACTTTATGCATACCCTCTATGCCATTATCTAAATCATTGATGAAGATACTGAACAGAACCAGAACTGATCCCTGCAGGACTCCACTCGATATGTCCTTCCAGCTTGACTGTGAACCACTGATAACGACTCCCTGGGAAATGGTTTTCCAACCTGTTATGCACCCATCTTATAGTAGCTCCATCTAGGTTGTATCTCCCTAACTTGTTTTTGAGAAGGTCATGTGAAACAGTATCAAAAGCCTTACTAAAGTCAAGATATACCATGTTTACTGCTTCCCCTCATCCACAAGGCTTGTCACCCTGTCAAAGAAAGCTATTACATTAGGTTGATATGATTTGTTCTTGACAAATCCATGCTGTTACTTATCACGTTATTGTCTTCTAGTTGTTTGCAAATTGATTGCTTAATTATTTGTTCCATTATCTTCCCGGTTGCTGAAGTTAAGCTGACTGGTCTGCAATTCCCCAGGTTGTCCTTATTCCTCTTGTTATAGATGGGCATTATATTTGCCCTTTTCCAGTCCTCTGGAATCCCTCTCATCTTCCATGACTTTTTCAAGATATTCGCTAATGGCTCCGATATCTCCTCAGTCAGCTCCTTGTGTATTCGAGGATGTATTGCATCAGGCCTTGGTGACTTGAAAACATCTAGCTTATCTAAGTAATTTTTAACTTATCCTTTCTCTATTTTAGCCTCTGATCATACCTCATTCACTATGTTAGCCGTCCAATCACTACTAGCCTTTCTGGTAAAAATTGAGACAAAAAGTCATTTAGCACTTCTGCCATCTCCACATTTTTTATTATTGTTCTCCCCCACTTGCCCTGCCCCTTGACCAACAGGCCTACCCTGTCCTTGGTCTTCCTCTTGCTTCCAGTGTATTCGTAAGACATTTTCTTGTTATCCTTTATGTCTCTAGCTAGTTGAATCTCGTTTTGTGTCTTGGCCTTTCTAATTTTATCCCTACATACTTGTTTTGTTTATATTCATCCTTTGTAATTTGACCTAGTTTCCACTTCTTATATGACTCTTTTTTGAGTTTCAGCTCATTGAAGATCTCCTGGTTAAGCCATGTATGTGTGTGTGTGTCTTGCCATACTTCCTAGTTTTCTTATGAAGTGGGATAATTTGCTCTTGAGCCCTTAATAATGTCTCTATTATAATAATCCTATATATTATAAATAAGGCCCCTGTGCCAGGGCTGCTGTGGAGCAACACAGAGCTGGGGCTGCCCCAGACATAGGGACCCTCTGTACCAGGGGAATTCTCTGGGGGTCCTTATACCGGTCCCTTGCTGTAACCTTGCTGCTGCAAAGGGTTTGCGGGGCAGCGGTGAATTGTGCCCTTACCGTTTGCAAGAGCACAGGTGCCTGGACGTGGGGCACAAACATCCCCCTGCCTGCACTCCCCACCCCCTGACCGAGGGCACAGAGAAATGGCCCAGAATGCCAGTTACAGCCAGGTTCACTCCCAGGCCTCATTGGGTCTGTACCCGGACCACGGCAGCTCTTTATGCAGTCAGTGAAGTGGCCCCACTGGGGCAGGTTTGAGCCCCCCTCTCTGTAATGCACTCAGCATGTGAGCTGTTGGCCCCCTTCCAGGAAGCTCCATAACACTCCTAATGCTTTGTCATTTAAATGTAATCAACTTCATTCTCCTGCAGCAAGGAAATGAGCTGGGGCTTGTTTGCGGGGTTTGCCCACACGTGTTGAAGTGGAGCTGATGCAGGCGGCTGGCGGGCGCGCAATCACTTAGCAGCCTTTCCGAGGCGGCTGCACCATGGAAAAACAATAGCATTTGGAAGCAAGAGAAGAGAATGTCCTCCCCGAATTGATTTAAATTACACTTTGATTGGGAACAGATGTAAGAGATAATGGTGGAGAGACAGATACCTGCGAGCAGACGCAAGCGGGGCCATGCTTAGTCTGATGTCTCATTTACTCACTGCAGGGGGGAACAGCCCCCCGGAGTGCAGGTGCTGCTAGCGTGCTCTGCACATGGAGCCATGCCAGAGCAGGACCTTGTGCAGCAGGGGACAGGCCTGCCTTTGTCCGGCACCAGAATCCCGCATGCAGGAGCCCCTCCCACTATGATTTTAGGGGGAGCAAAACCTGTCCTGCCTGGCATGGCATGAGGCTCTTGGGGCATCCATCTTGGTGCTAGAGAGGCTTGAGGTGCCTTTCCCAGTGGAGCAGAGGCAGGAGAGACACACTCTTCGCAGGAGGGAGACACCATTCCCAGAGAGAGAAGAACATGTAGGGGGTCTCCATGGGGATGCCTGGGCTCTGGGGACCCTGCATTGGTGGCACGGAAGGTTCTTGAGGATGTATGGGCTGGGAGCTGGGTGCATGCTGGGCGAGGAGCGAGGGTCTGTGTTGTGGGAGAGCAGAGGCTGGTGGGAGTCAGAGAGGCTCTTGGAGGCGCCTGAGCTGGACTGAACCATTCTGGAACCCTGATGCTATAAAACTGTGGGCAGCCCTTCCCAGCCGGGCCCCAGCAAGGTCTACTCACTGGGTGGGGAGGGGGCCCACCAGAGCATAATGCCCCAGCTGAGGGGTGTCTCCCACTTTCCCAGCTCTCTGCTGGGTGGGAGCATCAACAGGGCCATGGAGCGGCCGTGGGGAGCTTGGGGTGTGCAAGGAGCAGAACAGGGTCTCAAACCCTGGCGGGATCTGCAGCCTGTCCACAATGTTAGCCCTGTCAGTGGTATTGTGGGATTAACCCGAGGGTGTGCCCGGCAAGCTGGTTGTGACGTTGCACCCCATAATGCCCTATAGAAATATGCTTATGAGTGTAAATATTACATAATTGAAATGTATTTTATGCTAGATATGCCATGTAACATATCTTTGCAAAGGTTATGTTCCTCTGCATGTATTCATCCTATTTGAATATATGGATCATATTTATATCTGAAGTTATGAACATTGGCTCTGTGCTTGTATTTAAAGTGTTTTCTGTAGAAAGCACCTAAGGCAGATTTGGTCAACATAGTGTCAAGGGGTTATTCAAGTACTTGGGAGTACTTCGTTAGCAATGGACCTTGACAGATGCCAGTCCACATCTGAGCTTTCCTGGGAATGTCCTGTGGAAAACTGAGTCATGCATAGACATGTGACTTGCCAATGTGACTCCAAAACTCCATTTTGTAGCTGGAGTCTACATAGGAGGAAAGAAGGGTTTTCACCTACAAGAGAGAGACTATATATGCCCCTGGGAAAACCCCTATATTTTGTCTTCAGCTGGCTCGAGAGATAGCCTCTCCACTCCAAGAAGATGCCTGAAAGAAACTGGAACAAATGACAGTAACTACAGGAGTGTGAGTGATTTCTGGACCCAGACTAGAAGGAGGCTGTGGTGCGGCGGCTGCCCCACCCCATGAGACATTGGGCTAGACCAGGCCAGAGCAGCTGCGCAGACTGGCAGCCAATCAGAAAGGGCCTCTAGGTAGCCAATCAGGGCCAGGCTACGCTCTATATAAAGACTGCTGAACAGGGGGAGCAAGGGAGAAGGACTGACTCCTGAGATCAGGAGTAGCACCTTGGATAGAGCAGTGCTGGGCAGGCTTGGGGGAGCAGGGAAGAGCTCCAGCCCATTACCTGCCAGGCTGCAGCCCTGATTGGAAGGGCTGAGAAGGTGCAAGAGACCAAAGGGGAAGTGGCCCAGGGAATGTAGTCTTATAAGGGGAGAGAAGGAGGACAGAGAGGCTGCTGCTAGAGGGTCCCTGGATCAGGACCCAGAATAGCAGGCAGGCCTGGGTAACCCCATTCCCCTTTGTACTGCACCTGGCTGTGGAGGAGTGGCCAAGACAGACTGCAATCAGTGCTTGAGCAGAGGGGTTAGACTTTGGGGTTGTGGGTGGCCACTGCAGCAGGAGCAAGCTTAAGGACTGTTGTTACCCCACCCCCTCACAGAAGGGGATGAGACTGAATTAGGGTGCACTGCCGGAGGGCAGTGTCCTGAAGCGGATACCGCTGAGCGGGGAGCAATTCAGGTCTGGAAACCAGCGAGATGGGCGAGACACCACCAGTAGAGGATGCTCTGTGGCTGGTGAGAGCTATTTTCCGGAATGACCAGCGGGAGGCATCGGGGTGGTGAGTCACGACTCCGTCAAAGAGGCTAATCTATCAAAGAAGCTTATTGGAACATCTCTGACGGTGAGATTTACCACATTTAGTTTCCTACTGTATTAGGCTTAGACTTGCGTGTTTTATTTTATTTTGCTTGATAATTTACTTTGTTCTGTCTGTTATTACTTGGAATCACTTAAATCTATTTTTTGTATTTAATAAAATCACTTTTTACTTATTAATTAACCCAGCGTATGTATTAATACTGGGGGTGGGGCGGCAAACAGCTGTGCATATCTCTCCATCAGTGTTATAGAGAGCGAACAATTTATGAGTTTACCCCAGATAAGTTAAACTGATTTATTTGGGGTTTGGACCCCACTGGGAGTTGGGTATCTGAGTGCTGGAGACAGGAGCACTTCTTAAGCTGTTTTCAGTTAAGCCTGCAGCTTGTGGGGGATGTGGTTCAGACTTGGATCTGTGTTTGCAACAGACAAGTATGTCCGGCTCAAACAAGACAAGGCACTGAAGTCCCAAGCTGGCAGGGAAGACAGGCTCAGAGGTAGTCTAGGCACATCAGGCGGCAGTCCCAAAGGGGTTTCTGTGACCCAACCCGTTACACAAGCCAGGGTCTCTGGCTCTTCTGGTGCCTCCTCCATGACGCAGGCTGCCCCCTACTGGCCATCTGATCTCATCTGATGGCCAGTGTGAGTCCGCTCAGCTCCAAGCCAGAGCCCTGGGCATAGGCCCACTGTGCCTCGTGCTTAATCTGGCCCTGGGCTCAAGGGCAGAGGCCATGCAGGAACTGACAGCTGCGGGCAGGCAGTGGGAGGTATGGCAAGCCCTGCAGAACCCCACACTCCGGGCTAGTAGTGCAGCTTCCAGTGTACCAGTGTGTTTGGGCACAGGCCAGCTTCTCCCACGTCCCTGCCAGGCGCAGCCGAGTGATGCCACACCGCTGGCTGGCAATGTCAGGCAGTGTGAGCGGAGCCGCAGCCTGGCCAGGGCAGGGCTAACACAAAGTCCTAGGACTGTGGCTGCTGAGATAGAGTTGTCCCTGCCCATGCTGAGTGCTGTGTGCAGAGTGTGCCGAGAACCAGAGAAGAGGCCCCAGGGGGCCGAGTGAGCCCAGGGCACAGAGTTATTCAGACGCATGCTGCTGCCAATGTTAGATGCAGAACGGCCAGAACGACCTCCTCCCCCAGCCAAGAACTCACCACAGAGATCCCTCCGCCTCTGAGCCAGCAGTGCCCCTTCTCTCCAAGCGCGCTCCTGCTGAGTCGCCGACACCCCATGACTTCCCCAGGCAGAAGGCTGTGTGATGCCACAGACCCAGCCCAGCCACTGCTCTGCAGGCTCAGGAGAGGAGCGGCTGTGCCTGCTGGACCCATGTGGGACCAAGAGCTGAGCCATGGCCGGCTATAACAAGGGGTTCTGGTTCACACAATGGCTGGGTCCTCTGAGGTGGCTCTGGATGCTGCTGCTAGGCAACAGGGGCACATGGGACTGTTGAACTGTCACAGGAAGGCAGGCTGGGACAAGAGGATGCCCTCCTGCCAAGGTTGCAGGGTGACTCCCAGCCTCTGGAGGGTGCTGCTGTGTCCTGCCCAGCCAGCTGAGAGGAAGGCAGGGGCATTTGGTCCTTCTTAGAGACATGCTATGATGCTGAGTGAATATGCATCTGTTCACGGATTCTCTGCATTTGGATGCTGCATTACCATCTAGCCAGCAGGAGCGGCTCTGTATGAGGCAGTAGTAGAGTCTCTACCCAGATAATATACAGTCCAGTCCTTTTTAATCCTCTGGGTCCAGCTGCTGCCAGTCACATGACTGGCACCTGGCTAAATCTCCGAGTTGCTGATCATCTCCAGAAGATACAGCAGAAGGCAATCATCAGGCTCACACTGCAGAGCGGCACTTTGCCTTCCTAAGCTTCTTATTTCATTTCAGCATTTACAACACACACAGCAAGTAATCCTGACATCAAACACGCCACGCGCACTTCCAAGCGGCTTCGACGTCAGGATGTGCGAGCACCAGCAGGAGCTGGCAGCTCCGTCGTCTCCAGATAACACCGAGAAGAAAGACAGACAGGAAAGCTTCTGTCAAAATCAGCTGAGGCTGCACAAGCCCATTGTGTCCTGGAGCTCTATTGTCCAAACCCTTCTCCAGGGGACAGAGTGCGAGGCAGTGCTAATGCAGGAACTGAGGTAATGCAGCAACAGACATAGCCCTGCAGACCTGATCTCACAGCCGTTCTGGTCACAGAGAAGCAGGTTTAGTGACCCTGGGCCCCAGGCTTCCAACATCAAATCACTTCAGATTTGTCCTAATGAGCAAGGCGATTCACCATCTTTGGAGTCAGTGAAATCCATGGCCCTGGGCCACTACATTGGCAAGGGTTGGAATTGCCCCCGGGCTGCCCCTGGTAATGGAGAGCCCATGCAAGCTCCCAGGAGCCCTACTCCTGTATGACCAAAGCAGCGTACACAGCTCTATAGCTGGGAGGTAGCGCCGCCTTGTGGAGGGCAAGAGACTTTTGCTTTCTAATTCTAGATCTCACACCAGTTGCCTCCCCTCCCTCCTCCCCGCCCCGCGATAAGCCACATCAACCTCTATGCCTCAGCTTCCCCAGCTATGACTGGGGAGAATCCCTCGGTGGCGAGGCGGGGCAGGAGGAAGATGGGACACAAAGTATGTGACAAGTAGGTGCTGTTTTTATGGGCTAGGCACCACCAAAAATTCCTGGAAGTGCCCTGACAAACGTGAGCAAAGGTTAGAAACACTGGCCATGTTTTCAGTCAGAATCTGTCTAGCATCAGCTTCCAGCACTTGGCTCTTGTTTAGATAGCTCTTGGCTAGACGGAAGAGCCCTTTAGTGAATATTTGTTCCACCCGTAGACACAACAGATTATGGTCAGGTACCCTTGTTGCGCTCCTTGAGTCTGTCTCTATCAGGCAGGTTTTCCAGTGCTTTAATCATTCTCATGGCTCTTCTCTGACTCGTCTCCAGTCTGTCAGTCTCCTTCTTGAACAGTGGGCACCAGAACTGGACACGGGATTCCAGCAGTGGCCACACCTGGAGATGGATGAGTGAGCCTGCGGGGATGTTGGCATGGGACTGACTGGGAGTGGCTGAGAGAGGTTGGCAGAGCTGTGGGCGGGGGAAAGGAGTTGGCACTGAGTTGGCTAAGGACAGGTGGACAGTCTTCCTGTGGAGCCATCTCTGTTGCTGGGCTTGTCCCATTGCCATGGCCTGCATGTCTCCTTGTGCTCTCACTCATTTTAGGCGGATTTGTATTCAGTTTTCAGAAACACACCGGATTCCAGGGCCTGTGGTTTGTGCGTTTATATGGATCAGAGTCTCAGAGACTTTTGGGCCATCATCAGTCTGACCTCTTGCAGGTCGCAGGTCACAGAACCTTGCCTGCCCACTACTGTGATAGACAGGGTCAGTATGGTAATTCCCACAGTGTCACAGTAATATGGTCTCTGTTGGAGACCCTGCCCGGGATCACCCATGTCCACTGGAGCCTCAGAGTAACATGTGCCAGCTATGAGACAAGGCAAAGATCAAGGAGTTCACAGCAGATAGAACCCATTGCCTATGGACCAGCACCTGAGCTGAGCAAAACCAGGAAGGAATCGGACGCAGGAGGTTCATCTGGGGACGCTTCTTCCAGGACTTGTGTCTCCAATGAGCTGGGGTCGTGAGGTCCGCCTGGCTCCCCAGCTCCAAGAGGTCACATGTGTACCCTGCGCACACACAGCGGCTCGCTGTCCCCTTCTAGCAGTGAGCTGGTGAGCTGGTCCCTGCATTCCAACTCAAGCTGTGGAGAGCCCTGCAGATGATCCAGCCAGGGCACCAATCCAAATCTGTTCTATTCCTCTCGCTGGCCCCAGCCCACTCAGTCCTGGGCTCCCTGCCCACAGACGACACCAGCTCCTTGAGGTCCCTTCCAGTGATGCAGCATCGCAGACCAGCCATGACACCTCCGCAGTCACTGACGGCAGCCCCATGGCCCATGTCCGCAGAACCCGCTTGTACTAGGGTGTGTGTCTGACCCAGTGCAGGGTTATGACCCTCCCCACGTCCCCCATTTCCCCCCATAGTCCTGGATCCCCAGTACCTCTTTGTAGGGGATGGGGGAGAGATTACTGACCTGCTCCCTCCTTCTGGTGCCCCTTCAGTTCTTCCCCTGCCACCTTTGGTGTGTTAGCCCCCTAATCCACCTTGACCCTTTTTCTCCCCCAGTAGGGTTCCCCATGCTCAGTCCCTGGGATTCCCCATTCCTTGCCACCCCCAGCTGGTCCCTGCTGCCCTGGTCTCACTCCCCTTGGAGGGGCTGCATTGAAGCGCTGACTCTTTGCCTATCGGATCCAGCAGGGGGAGCCCTGAAATAGGGGAGGAGGCAACACAGCCCTAAGTAGGCCAATGGCCGATAGTGGCCAGAAGCCGAGAGGGCCCTGGGAACTGCATGCCCAGTATGGGACTGTGGACAAGAGGAGAGGTGGCTTGGTGCTGCCTCACTACTCACCTGTCTCTGGATCCACAGGCTGGGCTGTGCTTTGTTGCTCCCTGCCCCTAAGCAGAGTGGGCCGGGGCCAGCATGCTCAGTCTCAGCCCAGAGAAGGGGTACTCTGCCCCCCGCAATCTTGCAAGAGCATCCGTCTGGCTCCGAACAGTGCACTGACAAGGTGTGGGGGCTGGGAGTAACTGGGAGATTTCCTGGCAGTTCCTTTCCACCTGCTATGCTCTTTGTTTATGTGTTACTTGATTTCTCCCCAGCTGGGAATAGTTTCAAGTCAATTGCACTTTCAGGGGCTCATGTGCTGGCCCAAGGCTGCAACATGTGGGTAGTGAATGCTGCAGGGGAAGCATGAAATTCAAACCAAAAGCCATATACGTGGAAAGGAGAAATCCTAATACTAATGAGAAGATGGGCACAGAAGGGCTTGTAAACCTCTCCCTGTCTCTGTGGAAAAGAAAGGAATTTGAGGCAGGTGGCTTCTCTTTCCTGAGAACATTTCTGCTAGTCTAAGCCAGGGACCCTCCCGTGAGGGCATTACTACCTTGTGCTTTCCAGGGGCCCTCTCCAAGTGGGGCGCTAGAATCCCGCTGGATCTCGGGGCTAGCACAAGCTAACGCCTGTCAGCATCTCTAACATTTCCTGTGGTTTTCTCTGATACTGGTTAAAGAAAACTGAAGGGTTTGTGGCACTGCAGCAGGAAGGGCTGGCATGGAGGGGTGCAGATGTCACTATCACCCCCCCCCGCCCCCCCGTTCAGCTCCTTCCTAAGTTGTCCCTTTCCCCAATGTGACAGGGGCCCAGCAAACTTTGCACAAGCCACAGAGGGCAGTGTCCCAGTATGGGGATCCATCAGGAAATGTAACCAGACAGGGTATGAGAGAGCAGAAGAGAATGGGGGTTCAGCAAAGGCAAAGCTCTGTCTCTGGCTGTCTCCTGGCACCGTCCCAGCACCTGACCAGCAGCTTGCAGTTCCAATGGGGACGTCCGACAGGACTGACCTGACGGCTCCTAAGTGCCATCTGGTCCGTTGTGCAAATGTGTCTTAGCTCCTGGACTGCTGCCCCTCTAGCCAGTGAGAACTTCATCTTTGGGCAGCACTATGGACTGGGGTTGGTGCGATGCCCGTTGCCCATGGGCAGTCCCTCTCCCTGCACCCAGCAACAGGAAACCTTGGATAGGGGAAAGTGAAGAGGAAACAAGCTGCACGGAAGGGGGTTGGAGGCTGCCCTGGCAAGTCCCAGGCACCGGTCCTTGCTTTGGGTCTGGTGTCCAGCCCCCAACAAGGCTCCCACTGGGTTTTATGGGGCCAAAGCAGCACAGGCCTCATTAATCCTCCTCGTCTGCCACTTAACAAATCCCCCTTCTCTTCCCCCACCAGCTTTTCCTTCCCAAGCTGGGAAGTTTCCGCCAAGTTTCCAGCCACTGGGAACTTCCCTGAGGTGGTATCTGTGGGTTGAATGGCTTAGCAGGGCTGGCGGGGGATGGATGCAGAGAAAGGAGAGGTAGGAAAGCTCCATCCCCAGGCCCTGTTGCTCCCTACACTCTACTCTCCCAGAGGACTTTGCCTCAGCCAATGCTCCTGTTTTGTGTCCTGGCATGCTGGGGACTGTCTCTGATTAGTCATGGTGCCAGGCCTAGTCAGAACTGGGTCTGAGAGAGTGACAAGTGTAAGCAGTGTCAGGAATGAGATATATTCTGACATCTGGTGGCGAA
>VOCN01044151.1:0-19007 GCA_007922305.1 Dermatemys mawii
CTTTAACACCATGTCCCTCGAGGCTCTCAAAAAGCCCCCCCGCCCCTCCCCGAGGGAGACAGATCAGTGTATTTTAACACACACAGCACGCCACACCTAAAGGAAAGTCCCCCTGGATAACCCTGCCAGCACAGCTCCACCTCCCCACCCCTACCCCAGAGCGCTGGCTGCCCACCCACTGCGTCCACACTAGGGAAGAACCCTGCTCCAGGTTGTTTTGCAGCCCATAAGTTCAGTGAAATGATCCGGGGCTCCGGGAAAGCTATGGCAACATGGCAGCTCTATTTCAGCACAAAGACCCAGGAAATCATTCGGGCCCGTTGGCCCTGACCCCAGGACTCTGTGCAGGTTTCTAGATGCCAGGTACAAGTGCCTGACACGCCAGGTGGAGTGGCCAGTGTCTGTCTGGGTCGGCATTTGCCTGGCTCTTGACATTTTTCTCCCAAGGGATTCTGGGAGCATGGGGGAAGTAACACCCCCCTGTTCTTCACACAGCCCAATTCAAAGCTTGGCTCCCTCTACTAATATAAAGGTGTGGTGTGCAGAGGCAGCAGGCCCCAGCCTGCAGGGCACCTCCTGGGTCCAAACAGGGCAGGATCACATGCTGGCCTTCGCACCTCTATATTAAAGAGGACCCTGGGTGCAATCGCTCCTTTTTAGGTGGGTTAGGTTAGGCCCTCAGGCTCCTGGGCAGAGAGTGAGCATGCCACGCTCGGGCCCAGCCAGCCCTGTGTGACTCCTGGCATTTGGGATGCCTGAGACCAGGAAGGAAACACGACAGGTTGCTGTACAGCCCCTGAACATTGCGATTTCATCGTCCTAACACACCCAACTTTTGCATGCATCCTTTATCCCAGGATGGCAGCCCTCAGATCCTAGGAGCAAACACTCCCGCTTCCTTCTCTAGCCTCATCCATCCATGGTGTAATTCAAGGCCTCATGCACTCCTGGAATGCATGTTCTCTCTTACACATAAGTTAACGGAGGCACACGGTGGTGATGTGGGAGAAGAACTCAGGCGTCCTAGCTCCCAGGCTCCTGCTCTTGCACTGCACGTTTTGCTAAACGGTTTTGTTAATGGCATGACCCAGCACAGCAAACATGGTTAATGAGACGCACGGGGGGGATGACAGGAGTTCAGAATACCTGACACTTGAACAGGAGGCTCAGAAACAGCGGCTGCGGGCACAGCGCCGGCAGGAGGGGCAGGGACAGCAGGAGCTAAACAAGCGAGAGTGAAAAGTTATTACCCACAAGTCCTTCCAATCCGGAACTGCTGCAAGCAAGAAGGTTCTGCTCCATTTCCAAGACAAACCAGGTCTCGCAAGAATGGTGCTGCTCCCCTTTCACCTCTGGATACCGGAGTTCAAAGCCAGGCTGGGCTGCAATCCAAGCGAGCTAGGGTGGGGAAGATGGATCCAGGACACAGAGCTATTGCAGCGCTGTCCTGATGATTCTGCTGGTCAGGAGCCAGGTGCACTGGACCAGTGCCCACGGAAAACAAGCAGCGCCTGCCCATATGATCTATAACTCTAGCTAGGGGCATCAGCCCTTTACTTTCTTGAGTGCTAGAAGCACCCCAGACCGCCGAGGGAGAGAGCCCAGCGAGGTCTCTGGAAGAGGGTGGCAGAACAAGTCCAGCGAGACTGAGCTAGGGGAGAAACCTGCGTAGTCTGTATCAAAGGGCGGGGAACAGTCCGCATTTGGCAGCGTGTGTGAACGAGCTGGTTCTCCTGAGAGCAATCTGCTTAGGCAGCAGGCAGAGGGGCCAGGCAAGAAGGGCTGCCCTGCTCCAGCTGATATTCCAGCATCAGGTGCAGTCCCACTGGAGACACTGGATGTGACTCACGCAGCCTGAGGCAGCCTGCAACCCCAGAGCCCCATTGTGCTGTTACCAATTAACCCAGCATCAGCTTCCATGGGGAGGGGCGGGGGGGGGGGGGGGCGCTTCATGATGAGCAGGAGGGTGGGGAAGAGGTGATCTGTTTCCAGCAGGCCTGATCTGCAGATGTCTGGGATGCAGGGGGCTTCTCCACATTGTCAGAATAAAAGGGAAACGCCTTCTGTGAGTCTGACACCCGGCTCCCACTCCAGAGGGCCAGGTCCTCTCGCAGCAGGGCAGTGCTGACTAATGCAGAATGCAAGGCTTGGCTGCAGCGTGAAGGTAACCCCAGTGCTGCACTGAGCAAGTGGCTAAGGCTTTCACTGACCCTCCTGCACCGGGGTGGGAGGCGGGAGGAGGTGGGTCACTGGGATAGACATAGAGGAAGCTGCAAATCCACTCACCCTCATAAACCACACCACCTTCCTGCTTACGTTAGGAGACTCCCCTCAGCCGCTAAGATGCCAGGCCAGACTCTAAGCTCTTGCCTGAACCAAGTGATAGGGAAACCCCTCCGTACTGACATTCTGAGAGCTGCAGCCCTGATCCAGGTATGAATGACTCATTTATGTATTAGCCACTGATTTAGGGAGTCCGCACAAAAGCCACTTTCCACAGGTCACTTGACTGCTCACGCAGTGGCAGCCGCCAGCCGCACAAGTATTGTCCTAGGTCAGAGACCAGAACCGGTCATCTCTCAGCTGCAGAGTCAGACACCTAGGCCCAGTTCTGCACTCAGTGCAGGAGAGAATATTGACGCATACACCGATGTCTCAGATCAGTGCCCACCTGCAGGGTGAGGCCCCAAAAGAAAGCTCCCTCCCACCCGCAAGGAAAGTGAGCAGGAGTTGGTTTCAAGTGTTATTTTCCAGTCTCCATGAGGCCTCGTTGATCCTTCCAAATTCACTCAAGATGCCTCAGACATTATCACTCTGGACATCACTGAGACATGACTGCCATGCAACTGCCAGCCCTAATAACCTCTGATGTGCTCCAGGGGCAGTTCCTGCTAGCCCAGGGGAGCAGTGGATTTCATGGAGGCTGCAAACAATTGGTGAAGGCGCCTGGTGGATGGAAAATGAAGTCCCATATTGCTGGACCTCCGTTAGGAGCTCAGCGCTGCGTTACGCTCCTTCCACAGGCCAATCTAACTCCAGCAGACACACACTTGGGTGGCAAGAGGTGTGATGAAACCATCTCAGAGATTAAATCTCTCTCTCTCACACACACACACACGTGTAATCATGTGTGTTATCAGAGCCCTCTCACCTGCAGCTCCTTTTGTACCCCACCAGGTTCGGAAGAGTCTGCTCAACGTGGAGCTGCTACTTTAATATCCCACATGAGCCAGATTGTATTTTATAGACAGGATAAACTCTTTTCCCCACCCACACTCTACCTCCTGGAGTAACTTGAGACCTACCTGAAGGCTCCAGAACAGCTTCAGCCTGTACAGCCTCAGCTTGGGAACCCTCGCCTGTCACCTCAGGACTCTTGGTGGCAACTGCTCTGGTCTGCTCAGCTGCCAGTGTCACTCCTGTGAGAGCCCGGCTTGCTTCCCCAGGGGCCGGGGGAGGAGTTACTGCAATAGCATCAGCTGTTGAGTACACACCACCTACTACCCAGACCCACCAACCTTCATATACTCCATGGCGTGGTAAGACACTCGAGAGATGAGAAGAGTCAAGAGTGGGGGAAAATGCGTGAGTTCTCCTCGGAGACCCAGAGAAAAACCAAGCCCTGGGATGCTGCAGATCTGTATTCATCCAAGGGCACAAATGAGGCCTGGGAAGTTGCCCTGCCATAGGAATCACATCTACCCCTCAATGGGGCATTTAAAGAAAATGACAGCATGACAATACTGGTGGTCAAATTAAGCTACCTACTTGACTCATGACCAACATGCACAAGTTAACCATCATGCTGAGAACTGGACTTTAGCCTCACCCCCCGCCCCAGGGTTATTTCCCTCCATAAAACCTTTCCCCCAGCAGCATCTGATCATTCAAATGGTCCCAATTTTTCCTGTTGTCCTCAAGTCAAACTCACACAGCCCTTGAACAGAATTCACCCCATTTACCAGTCATGCATTGTGTGGCTCCCCCATGCCAGTCGTACAGTCATGCAGTGTGCCCCGACCCTCTAGGCAGAAACGTAGCAAACCAGGCCATACCATTTCCTAACTGGATCACAGCACCCAGGCAACCTTCGAGAGAGACAGCTGAGAAGCACAACACACAGTGGGTTTGAAAATCATTACTAAATTCATACACACTGCAAAACGCAAGCGGGATTCTGTTGCCCATTTTTTTAAAACTGCACCGACTCTCAACTCAACTCCTCCCTCCCTCCAAGGAGTCATCAGGCGTTCTTACAGCACATTCATCAGTGGTGCATCACAATGCGTGGTGAAAGCCAAACCCTGCTGTAACTTTCTGGCCCCGTGTCCACTTTTAGCCATTCCATGGGAGAGAATCTGTAATTTAGTCCGTTTCAAGGCATTAAAAGGAATCTCAGCTCCTACACCTGCCCTAGCACTCTGTGAATCTTTGCAGAATTACAGCTACATTTTCCCATGGCTCTCTCTGCTTGCTGTTCTGGGAGAGACCCATCCCTGCAATATGAGAAACCAAATACACAGGGAAAGAGTGAAATTGACTCTACACCAAGTGCACTGACAGACACACAAAAAACAAGCTGAAAAAAATTAATTTCTCTAATCTGCTTCATTAATAAGGACTTCCAGTGTTACTTGTAACAACAGTAGGTTACAAATGTGTGACATAAGCTGATGACGTCCCTGGACAGAGGGAATCAGCATTTTACTCAAGGTACTAAGCATGCTTTTGCAACTCCATTGTAGGCCATGTTACACAGAGCTAAGTACACTGGAACTGCTCTGAATGTTACCATCTATTTAATAACCAATTTCCCTGCTGGCATGGAGCGCCTTTTGAGCTGGCTGAGTGAGAAACATCCACACAATCATGTGGCGATGCTGTGGACAAACAGTTCTGCCTTGTACAACAGCACACAGCCAAACAATGTGTAGTTAAGAGAGAAAAGGCACCAAGAGCAATGAAACCAACATCCAGCATTTCACTCGGGTTAGAGCAGCTGAGATGCACACACCTGTGTTTCACTTAGCAACCACAGCAAATCAGAACTAGTTAAATGAAAGCAGTTTGGTGTTTCACAATTAATATTTCTGCACACCACACACTGCCAAAGCCTCAGCTGTACAGCTGACCAGCAGTACTGACTGACCCCTTAACTGCCCTTCAAGCATGCTACCACCATCCCCATTCAAAGAGTCCCCTGAACTCATCCATTTGAGCAAGTGAAACCCAGTCAAGTTACCAGAGCTCAATCTTCTTCAAGGCTTTTAATCAGACTTCCAAAAGCCACCAATGGTCAAAATATTCTTGTTCTCCCTCCCCACAAAGTGGCTTCACCTGTTCTTGAAGTTTAGGCTGGATGAGTTTTGGGATCCTTTCAGGTGGTGTATAATAAAGCAAAGAAACACTAACCTGTCTCAGCCTGAGGCTGTGGCAGTTCCTGCTCTGTGGCTGGGACGGTTTCTGTCGCTTCACCAGGCATTTCTGAGAGCAAGAAAGAAAAATAGATGCCACTATTAGAAGAGGATTCAGTTCTTTGGGATTTGAGGAGCCAAGAGAAAAAGTCCCATGACAGTGACAATTGATGCCTCTCTCACAACCAGGAGAGCCAAACAGATGCACTTTGGGGTGGCTACAAATAAGAAACTTTCATAACATTTTTGAAACACACACGAGAGAAGCTGGTCATTCCCATTTCCAAATCCTTGTATCACAGCATTTCCCATTTCCAGCAAGTAAGTAAACTCATTATGCATGTCCTCAGAAGCAACATGTCTGCAATGGTGATCATATTGACCAAGAACTTAACAAGATTAAAAACGGAACTGCATGTTCATATGGACATCACAAATATTCAGAGTTATAGTTAATGCCAACACAGTTAATAGAAATTATATGAACTCTTGTGCTTCAGGACAAAACCAAATCTATTAGAGATCAGAATGCCACCTGTGTGTGTGAGAGTTGCAGGGGTGGGGGGGTAAATGTGTGTGTATCAGATAATCCCTCATCTGCCTGCTGTAGGGTTCTTACACCTTCCTCTGAAGTTTCTGCTACCAGACAAAATACTGGGCTAGATGGACTTTGTGTCTGAAATGCACTAGCAACCCCTATATTCCTAAGAAACTCTGTGGCCTAGATAATAATTCTTGGCCCATATACAGAGCACTTTTGACCTGGGCAAGAGTTCTTCACAGACTTCAGTCAGCTCTCACAACTCATCATGAGTTTAAGAGGGGTGTCTTTCTTTACTTGAGAGGAAAAATTAAGGGGTAGAAAGTTGAAGAGACTTCTCTGAGGCCACATGGTGAGCTGGTAGCAATCAAGGATCAAATTGTTCCTGTTTGATGAACAAAGTACAGGGAGCTAGCAGGACCCAGAAGCTTTGGCCAAGGGCACTGGGACAATCCTGTATTGCGAGCACCCCCTACGACCCTTCCTGCCAGCACCTCTAGGTGCGAGGTCTCCTCAGGAGACCCAACACCTTCAGGACAGCACTTAGGATCTGGTCTATCTACCTGAGCAGGATGAAGGGCTGAGTCAGATCTGGAATGGGAAGTTGTGGGGGCTCGTCTTGGGGTTTCATACTTGAAACTCAGACCCCCCCTCCCCCCCGAAAGCCCAGGATGTACTAAGAGCTGGATCAACTCCCCATAGTCCCAACGTTATTCTAACCGGAGGGACCCCCTGACCCACCCCGGAAGATGGCGGCAGTGGGGGAGACATGCGCACCCCACATTCATAAAGGGAAACGATTCACCCGCCCCCCTTTGCATCTCAATTCCTCCCAGCCAGGCGACCTGCCACCCCCCACACCCAGCTGGGGGGAGACACCCCCCTAACCGGCAGGCAAGGGGGGGGGGGAGTTCCACTGCCCCCCACAGGAGCTAGTCACCGCCTCCCCCGCTCCCACCCGGGAGCCCCGTACCCGGGGCAGGGAGGCCTCGCAGCCGGGCGGTAGCTGGGACCCAGGCTCCTCCGAAGCGGGGCCGGGGCCGGGGCCGGGGCCGGGGCCTCCCTCCCAGGCTGGTGCCGCCCCCGCGCGGCTCCCCCACCCCTGCCCTCCCCCGGCCGGGCCCGCCGCGGGGCGGATGGCGGCGGATAAAGGCTGCGGGACTCACTGTGCGGGGAGCCGGCGTCAAGATGGCGGCGGAAAGAGAGAGACTGGGGCGGAAGGGGCGGTGCTTCCGGGAGAGCGGCAGAGGGCTTCCGGGGCAAGGGTCACTCACCGCCCTCTTCCCAGGAGCTATTTCCGACTCCCGCCCCTGCGGGACAGGGAGCGCCAGCAGGGGCTGTTCCGTGCTCCTCCCTCCTCTTTCCCAGAGCCCCCTCTCCCCTCAGTCAGGGGCTGTTCCCTGCCCCTCCCACCAGGGCTAGGGGACCCCCCCACACACACTTAGTCCCAGG
This sequence comes from Dermatemys mawii, assembly GCA_007922305.1. Lineage (NCBI taxonomy): Eukaryota > Metazoa > Chordata > Testudines > Dermatemydidae > Dermatemys > Dermatemys mawii. The sequence continues at coordinate 7,408 of VOCN01044151.1, forward strand.
GGCTGCTCCCTGCTTTAAAGGACCCCCCAAATTCTCCCCATCCAGCAGCTATTCCATGTTACTCCCCTATCTCTGCCAGGACCTGCACCCCCAGCTGGGGGTTGTAAGGAGCTGTTGCCTGCTCTGACCCCCGCATCTTGGCTGTGGCCAGGAGGGGGGATCTAGCTGCTCCCCAAGGAAGGGGCTGGGGGTCAGTCTACTCCCAGCCTGTTGGGGTAACAGACTCAGCGGGGATTGGGGGGGCTGGGCTGAGTGACATTTCTCTCCCCACCCTTTTGTAATTAAGAAACGTGGCATCTCCCCGCCCACTGGAGCAGGATGGATTTTCCAAAGAGCCCAGCGGATCGCTCTGGAACAGTGGTTCTCAACCTTTCCAGACAACTGTACCCCTTTCAGGAGGTGGATTTATCTTGCATATGGCCAAGCCGCCTCTTGCTTAAAAACAACTTGCTTACAGATCAGACGTAAAAATCCAGAAGTGTTACAGCACCATTACTGAAAAACAGCTGACTCTCTCATTTTTACCATATAATTATAAAATAAGTTGATTGGGATATAATATTATACTTACATTTCAGTGTATAATATAGAGCCCCGTGAACAGGTCTGTGTATGAAATTTTCCTCTGTACTGACGTCACTAATGCTTTTTATGTAAACTGTTGTAAAACTAGGCAAATATCTAGATGAGGTGATATACCCCCAGGAGTGTGCACATCCCTGCTTGAGAATCATTGTTCTAGAAAACCTGTCCTCACTGTCCACCACAAACCCTCTCTTTCCCCTTTCCCCGAAACTGGGCACTTGCTTACCCTCAGGTTAAATTGTGCAATCCTCCTAAAGATGCTCCAAATTTGATTTGAGAGCAGATTATTGCAGTTCACCTTAAACCTAGTCTTACTCCATTTAAACTAGCATCCACAGAGGGCTCTAAACTCACTTAAATTCACCCCTTTAGCTAAACCAATGCAAATAACCCTCATGCTGATCTTTCTGACTCACTCCTCCTGCTGTGCCTGGGTCCAGGGCAGGCCAAAAAGGGGAAGCTTTCAACTTAAGAAGTATGTCTGAACTTTTTATTTTCTACTCATACAAACAATAACCCCTAGCTCTTATCAGTGACCTCCCTTTGGGATCTACCATCCCCATTTTAAAGATGGAGAAACTGAGGTATGGGGAGGTAAAGTGACTTGCCCTACTAACCTGGGATCAGAACTCAGGTCTCCTGATTACCAGTATGGTGCTCTATCCATTAGGACACACAACCTCACTGAGATTCCTGTAAGAGGGATGCATGCGAGTAAAAATCATTCTCTCTTCCAATTTGTGCCCAACTCGTTCTAGGTGCTATACATAGCTACAGGCAGGTGAAATCTTTGTCCTGCAGTGTGTTCCCAATTGAAAGTTCTAATCTTGCAACTGGAGCCAAAAAGCTAGATTCCCGTGTCTCTAGAGTCACATTGATTTCTAGTCTAGAAAGGTTCTTACGTCACACCCACCACAGATACATGAAGCAACGTGACTAAATTCTGCCGCATTTCAGCAGGACAACTCCCATGTGTGAAATTAAGCATGCATGCAATCATCTATCTGCAGGATGCAGGCCAAATTTATAAGCATCTCCTAGTCAGCACTACCATTTCCACTTGCCAGGACTTTCACAGGAGAGAGGAAAATCATTAAAAGCCAAATGTGTTAAACTTCTCAAGAGGAGACCCAAGAGGTGATTTGAACACATAAATACCTTCACGGAGACAAAATCCCCGATACTGAAGTGCTCTTTAATCTAGAGGAGAAAGGCAGAGCAAGAATGGATGTTTGGAAGCTAAAGTCAGACAAATTCAAGGGAGAAATAAGACACACGTTTTTAACAGCAAGGGTGAGTAACTACTGGAACAAACTCCCAAAGGGAATCGTGGATTTTCCATCTCTGGGGGGGTCTTCAGATTAAGAGAGGGCCACTTTCTGGAAGATGTGCTTTAGTCAAACACCAGTTAGGGGAATCAGTGCAGAAGTCATTGGCTGAAATTCTCTGGCCTGTGATACAGAGGGGGTCAGCAGAGATGATCTAAACAGCTTTCACATCTATGAAAAAGCAAAATGTGATTTTAAACCTGCAGATGCCAGCAGGGGAAAGGTGCTGGGTCTGGAATAACTTTCGGGTCAATTTCAGAAATTGACTCAAGTGGATACTGTCCTTTGAAGGTCAACAGGGGGCACTCTTGGAACTAGATTTGCTTAGCAATGACTTTAAATGACTAGCTGTCTAGAAAAGAACAGGGTTAAAAAAAGAAAGCTAATTCCTGCACCTAAACTATCTGACCATGAGCCTTTAAGGCCAAAGGCCTCCAGTCCTGTTTGTTTCTTTACTTTGATGACTAACCTCACACATTAAAACACAAAGAGAGAGCAACAAACCAAATGGAAGAGCCAGGGACCCAAGAACCTTCTACTCACTGTATCCCTCAGACCTTTCCAGTTCTGTACCTAGCTGTAATCCCACCCTACTCTTTCCCGACTCATGGGGGTCCAGTAATCTTTTCAGAACGCTGGATAAATTCCCAACCACACCCTGGAAGCCAACCGACAGCCCACAGCACAATCACCACCAAAAGGACACACGGTCTTTAACAGAACTCTTTAATAGTTTTTTTTTTTTTTTTTGCACAAAAAAAAATACAAAAGAAGGATACACAGAGTGCCTCCTACTGGGCCATCAGACTCAGGCTGCCTGGAGTCATTCAACACCCCCAAGATGAAGAGCTTACGCATTAAATCCTGCAGCAGGGAGAGGACTACACAGGCTGCAGCCAGAAGGGAATGGTTAAGCAGGAAGAGGGACCACTGGAGTAGCCTTTAATGTCTGGAGAGAGTCAGTCGAGGTCAAAATCTGGAAGAGCTGGGCCCAGAGAACAACCGCTTAGAAATGACGAATACTTCGATCCAATCTCATGCATCTGGGGCTGTCAGGCAGCTTCTTCCATTAATAACTGTTTGCCCCAGAGCTCAGGGTCCTTCTCTGTTGGCAAAGGGCAGTAATCTAGACACAATCTCCACTGCCCTCCCGATCAAAGGATCGGCGTTAGTCTCAGTAGATGCAAAGGTGCTGCAGGCAGCAGAGTTACCCTGGTAGAAAGAAAACCCGTGAGTCATTTTTGCAGGCACCAACCAGGTGCCGATTCCAGACCCCTGGCCTTGGAATCTACCAGCCGATGAGAATTCCTCCCTTCCTCTCCAATCAGCCAGCTCTCCTAATTCCCACTTTACCAATGGCTCTTGGTCAGGTAGATAAAATTCTGCCTCGCCCATGTTCTGGCAAACAGGGCTGGGTGGGGAGGAATTGACATCAGTCCAGGTCCCGTCTCCTTGCCTCACACAAAAGGAAGCCGTTCTAATTGCTTGCCAACAATCCACAGAGTGGTCTTCTCCAAGCCCAGGCCCCTGCAAAATGAACATCCAAATCCTCTCTCCGGTAGGCAAGACCAGTTGGGTTTCCTTTTGTTGGGAAGTTGGCTGTGTAAAGCCTTTAATGCCAAGAAAAATAAGGTAACCAGAGCAGTCCACTGTCCCGATCAGAGCTTTTGTACCTGCAGGATGGTCATACCAGACGTAGATTTCCCCACAGGAGATGCTGGACTCCTCAGAAATCTCCTTGTAAGTCTAAAGGAAAGAAAGAGGATCTTACACACCAGAGAAAGCTGACCTGTGGCTTATTACACATCTGCCTTTCTTCTCCTCTAAGCCAGTGATACTCAGACCTCAGCGGTTCAGGAGCCAAATTAACTCTCCACATTACCCAGCATAACCACCGCCGTGGGAATTCCCTGTTTTATTGACAGATGCTCCGTATTCATATTTAAATGGAATGATGGGGAAATATTTAGTTTATGTATTGTTCTCACAGCAAAATGACTGACCAGGTATGATGATTTTATCAGCTACAATCGGTTAATTACACAGTAAAAGCATCCTTGATGGGCGAATAATTAAATCACCGTGTTTTAATATGCACTGCAGAGAGCCGCAGGAGACACCCTGCTCACAACTCACCAGCAACCTCCCCGCAACCACAGCGCTCAGTATTGTCGCTGTTTCACAACTACCAATATAGCTTCTTTGCAGGAGGTGGGGGGCTGTTCTTCGCTCGGGTTAAAACAGCAGAGAGGGGATGATAACCTGAGTTAAGAGAAGTTAGCGGCTAACCCGAGTTAGGAGTTGAGTTGCTGGTTTAACCCGAGTGAAGAAAACCCCTTTTTACCTGCAGGGAAGATCACAACCTACGGGGAGCTGAGGTCACTTTCCAAGGTGACGCAGCGGGACTAGAACCCAGGCTGCTGTGTACTGACCATGGGGTAGTAACGCCCCCTGCCCCACTTAGATATCAGGACCACAGTTCTGTGGGGAGAAGGGAGAGCCGCGAAAGGTTCTGAGCTGCTGGAAGAGGGAAGGCCCAGCTCCCTCCTCGGCCCCTACCGCTCTTCTTGAGAAGCTCCCCTTTGCGTGTCTTCTCCATCTCCTCCACGAACTCTTCGAAGACTTTCACGTACGGCGCCAGGCTGGTCTTCTTGTAGTCTAAGGGACAGAGACACGTGCAAAGGCTCCGCCGGCCGTACAGAGCATGAGGTGGGAGACCCTGCCATGCCAGCCCCACTTCCTCCTGTACGGAACGCCATTAGACCCTCCCGTACAATCCCTCCAACCTGGGCTCTCAAGGCTGGGTGTATCAAGAGGTGACGTCCATCAACATCCATCCAGAACAAAGAATATTATAACAACTGAGGTCAGGCACGGCAGCTCCATCTGAGTGCACGGGAGACTAGCTTACGTGTCGACCCAGCGGTCCTAGAGACCTTGCAAGCTAAACAGTCGAGACAGGCTAGGAAGGGAAACTGAGGCAGAGAGTTGCAAAGTGCCTTGCCCCTGGGCACAGAGCAAGGCATGGAACCCAGGTCTCCTATCTCCTAGAACATGCTCCCTTCCGAGGTCCCATATTAATGTGCTTTAATAAAAGCAGCATCTTTCGCCACTGCTGCCTCCAGCCACTCACCCCTAGTGCGGCGCTTGGGCTCCGGCTTGTTTTCCTTCTCTCCATCCTCCTCCTCGTGGGCCGTGTCCAGTTCGCTACAGAGGCAGCTAAGAACAAGCCGAGTGAGAGTCCTTCAGAGCCGGCTCCCCAGCACCGTTAGCCACGATCGGCCCCACCGCACAGAGTAGCTTCATGGCACGGGCGCTCAATCGCGGAGCGCAGGCCCTGCCCACTCCACGCCGGATGGATCTCGCGCGAGAGAGGTTCGCTGCCCCGCAGCGTAGAAACCAACCGTCTGGACCCATTGGCCTTGCACTGATAAACCCCTTGGGGGTCGTTTGTTGCTTCTGGACTCATTAGGAGACTCTATTCCCCTGACATTCCACCCTCCTGTCCCCCCACCCCAAAGGCTCTGGGGTCACCCATTCTCCACATGCCAGGGGCGGAGTCTCCCAGTGTCCCCTGCTCCATTCCAGGAGCTCTGCGCCTCTTCCTTCTGTCTCCTGGCTCCCAAGTACTGTTCCCCCCGGTCCTGGACTGGCAGGTGGCTGGCGCCTGCTCTCCCTGACCACAGAGGAAAGCTGCACACTAGGAAGGATGAAGTCTCCTCTCCCTCTAGCTCTCCTCTCTGGCTGAGCATCTGCCTCACGGGGCAGGGGCTCTGGGTGTCCCCCATTTCCTGATCTCCCCTCAGATCAAACGGGTTCTGCCTGTCGACGCTGGAATCCCAGGCGGACTCGGAGGCAGCATTGGGAAGCGATCATGTCACACAGCCAGACAAGCCCTATTGCGCGGAGAGAGGGGTCCCACAGTCCCAGCCCTTCCCCGGTACCTTATGGTTGGAACGGCAAACGGGTCGAACTGATCCAGCTTCTGCAAATCGATCGGGACCGAAACGCGACCTAGGAGAGGCAAAACCAGTGTCACTTTACCAGCTGCGCGTCTCCTGTATCACCCAGAGGCCACAACGGGGGCTCAGGGCACCTTGGGCTGGCAGCTGCACAAGGAAGAAGCAAAAAGTTCGGTTTGCTGCAAGCCTCAGGTGGAGACCCCCAGCTGGGGCTGGAGAGAGGGAGGGGACAGGGGCTAGTTTAGCACAGCGAGATGCAGTCACAGCTCACCAGGCAGGGGATGGGACTGTCTTTTGGTTGGGTTTGGACAGCGCCTAGCGCAACGGGGCTCATTACACCCTGCAAATCACACTGGCCAAGGTGCGAGACGAGGAAGGTGAGACAAACCCGGTGTGGATTTGGACTGCGCGGAGACCTGGCTCTGCAGGCAGGAGCTGACCGTCAGCTCTCTGCTGGAAAGGAAGCTCATGGCGCCAGGGTCCCCCGTTGCATTAGCCACGGGAGTGTCCGGCAGGGAACCTGCTCCCCGTCCTGGTCTGAAACGAGGAGGGGCTTTGGGGCTGCCGCTGGGGTGGAAGGTGGCTGGCTGAATTTCTCACGCTTGCACTAGTGAGGGCCCCTCCCCTCGGAAGGGGGATAACACAACCGCTCCACTCGATCTACACAGACACGCGCATGTGACCTGTTTTGGGGTGGACGCTGAAGGGGCTCTTCAGTAAGTGGTTGACTCCTCTGCTGACGTGGATATCCAGCCGGGGGAAGCAGTACTGGAGAATGATCTCTGACACCGCGTGGGAGGGCTAGGAGCAGATGGACGGTCACAAACCAGGGACAGCTCTTGTGCTACCAGGCCCCATACTCTCCCTGTCTCTGCGCCCCCTCCAAATGAGCCCAACCCGGGAGATTCAAGGCTGGCACCATCCTAGGTACTGCCAGAGGCCCTGATTCTGGATGCGAACCAGCCACCAGAGAATCCCCTCGCCATGGGGTGCTTTGGCAGGGCCGGCACTCCCTATAGCACCCCCATCCAAACGGGGACCAGCGCTGGGTTGGGACTCCGAAGCCTGGATTCTATTCCCAGCTCTGCCGCTGGCAAATCCCGCCACCTTGCTGTGCCTCAGTCTGCCCATCAGTAAAATGGGAGGAAACAATACCAATCTTTGTAATGCACTTTGAGGTGGACAGATAGAAAGTGTCAGGTAAGAGCTGGGCACTGTTGTTATTCTAGGGGTGTGCCCAGATCAGTAGCAGAGCATATGTTTGATCAGACCCCAGAGTCTGATCCAAAGGGCACTGAACCCAAGGGGGGGCAAAAAAAAAATCAATCCATGGATCGGGCCCAAAGACCAACCGCCCCCAACGAGCCATAGACCGCCTCAACTCTCTCCCACCCCCAGCTACGTCCTTGGGCGGCTCCTTACCTTGTATTTCTCCATTTTCTTTTTCAGGAGCTCCCAGCGCTGGACCGAATCCCGCTTTTTGGGGAATTCCTGCAGCAGGCTCTCTCGGACCGGTGATTAGCTGTTAAGGGGTCACAACGAGGCTCTCCTAGGGGCCAGTTCCCCATAAAGGGAAGGCCAAAGTGCCAATATCCATAGGGCATGAGCTGCGTCACTCTCCGAACAAGCGATAGCGTGTCGGGGCTTCGCTCAGGACTGGGGCTCCGTTACGCACCCCGCAGAGACAGACAAAGGCCCCCGTCTGTGCCCACGGAGTTTACAACACTGCGTGTCAATGTCACGCCCCCGCCTTTGTACTTCTCTAGCACCAAAGGCAGGTCACAAGCATTTCACATCTCAGGGAGGTGGGGAAATGCAGCTAAACCCCAGGAAACCCAGAGCTGACCAACAGACACAGCTATCGGTCGATTACAGCGCACGTAACGTGGCAGCCCCTAGAAGCCCTGACTGAGATTGCACCAGGTGCTCTCCAGGAAGGCAGGACACGGCCCTGGCAGGTGTAAACTGGTCTCACTCCCCCATGAACAGCCAAAGGATATGCTCTGGGACGAGGGCAACCACCTTCTCCCAGCACTTGCTGCTGCCCAGGATATCCTGGCCCACCAGCGCGTATTCTTCAAAGTATGGCTCCACCAGACTCAGTGAGTTGCTGGGGGGAGAGGGGGGCAGGATGGGAGAGCAAAGGAGCTTGACAGCTGCACTTTGGCAGAAGAAGGCAACACAACGCCTGGATTTAACCCTGACGCCTCTAACATCCCTCGGCGGGCCTGATGCTCAGCTACTTCCTCCCTGCACATAGGGCAAGGGGGAGCGAAGCTGTATTCTGGGACCTGATTAAGTGAGAGCAGCCCCAGGGCTGCTCTAACATACACTCCTCTCCCTGTGGCCCTCAGGAAGCAGAGATTAGCCATAACTCAGCCACACCTTCACCTGCCCCCTATGCCAGGGTTGGATACAGAGCCCCTTACGTCTCGCTCCACGCCGGCTGGTGGAGCTCCCAGGAAGTCATTCTCACCCATTTTAAGCTGCTCCAAGTGGTACAGAGGGGCCTGAACACAACCGAGACCCAGGCCCAATAACCCCGGAGCAGGGTGCGGCACGCAGCTAATCCAGGCTGACGCAGATCCAGCGTCACAGCAACTCACCTGATGAACGGGTGAATGGGGTCGGTCAGGTTCACCTTCTTTACGGTTTCGGGCCCGCCCTGGGAAGCGAAAGAGGAGATGGTTCAGACAGCCCAACCCCTTGTACAAATCGGGGATGGGCAGCACGTCTCTGCCTCTCGGGGGGGTGAGGATAAAGCCCTTGCTGATACCGCAGTGACCAGGCCCAGCCGAGCGCCTACGACCGACAGGCCCCAGGTCTGCATTGGCGGGCTGGGCATAGCCTGGCTCCTCCGCCCCGCACGCACCTTCACCAGGGTAAGGTACTCCACCACTGCGGCACGCATGGCGGACGACCACTTCCGGACGGCGTCATCACACACCCAGCAGTGGACGCCTCGCCGGCCCGAATACACCCACAGCCGGTGCTTCACCCCAAAATCCTCTGTGGGGGTCGGGGGCGGGGGGGAGATGGAGCAAAGTCAGCACAGAACTCGGGTTGGAAACAAGAGGATCATACAAGAAATGGGGGAACCTCTAGGGCCAGGATACTTTGGGTTACACCCTGGAGTCTGCAAAGGGACCCGAGGGAGGCCCGGTTTTATTTTGCCACCTCCATGCCCTCCGAGCCCCCTTGCCCCTCCTGGCTTAGCCCGTACCCCTGTTGGCAAACAGGCTAAGACGAGCGGCACCATAATGGACACCGAGAGCTGGTAAGAGCCCAGTGTGAACAGCGCCGCTCCTGCTGAGTGGGCAGCCCGCAAGATGTGCCCAAGGAGCCCGCCCTGCTCTCGTCAACACATATGTGGACGACATATCCCAGCATGCAGTGCTCCATCTCGATCTGCAATGCACCCTGGGATCTGAGGTCTCTGTGGGTCCACGTCGGGCAGCCGAAATGGGCCCCGTTTTACACAAGTAGGGGTTGCCAAGGCAGCTCTCGGCCAGGTGGCGTTTGGACATGGGAGAGCGTGGGAGAGATGCCACAGCAGATTTCTGGGACATGGTCAAAGCGGAAACGTTCGAGCCCCAGCGATCAGATCCAAGGGGCACGGCGGGTACTTGCCCACGAGCGCACGGTCGATGACACGGATCGCGATGGTCATAAGGGTCCAGCACTTGGAGCAGATCTCGGCGGAGCTGAAAGGAGAGCGGCACGCAGGCAAGGCAAGGTAAGCAGGAGCCTTCCACAATATAAACCGCCCTCCCTGGGCACGGCTGACCTGAAATCAGAACCACGCCCCGCTGCCTACCCCTTGCTCGGATTCAGGGTGGGAACTCTCCAGAGCGGCGCATTTGTGACCTTGCCCAGACCCCATGCCTCAGTTTCCCCATCTGTAACCCAGGGTTCCTGTGTCTGCTTCATCTCTTTAGCCTGCAAGCTGGTTGGGGCACAGCCTGTCTCTCAACACGTCAGTGCACCACCGGGGCTCTCTAGGATCGACCGGCAGGAGCCAATACCTGCAGCAGGTCCGGACGTCGTCATAATCCGTCATGTCTATGTCGAACACCAGCTCCTTCTCCTGAGCCTGGAAGGCCCCCATGTGCACGGTGTTGTGCTGGCTGGGCTGCAGAAGGGGAGGAACGGGTCAGTTTTGACGGTTGTGGGACCTGCAGTGGGGCGATGGCCAGTTTGGCCGGGAATTCCTCCGCTGACCTGCTAAGCCAGCGGCCACCAGAGTCGCTGCGTCACAAGGCAACAGGGATCGATTTAGCCACCAGCTCTCGGGGCAGCTACTGCTCCAGAGGATTTTGTGATGTTCTCCCAACCCCGACTAGCACCTCGCCCCGCTCTCGTTCTCTGTCGGTGGGGAGGAAGCAGCACCACAAAGACCCTACACTGCACCAGGGATCCTGCCACACAAATGGCACTTCCCACACCAGATGAGGTTCCTGGGTTCTAGTCCCAGCTCTGGGGGAGGCAGTGCAGTCAAACACAAGGGCTCTCAACTTTTCCAAACCACTGTCCCCCTTTCAGGAGTCCGATTTGTCTCACGTACCCGCAAGTCTCACTTCACTTAAAATGACATGCTTATAAAATCAGACATAAAAACACCAAAATGTCCACAGCCACCCTGCTACTGAAAACCTGCTTCCTTTTTCATTGCCCTAGCAAATTCAGTACAAATGAAGATCTCATACAGACAATGACTTGTTTATGCTGCTCTATATACTCTACCCTGAAACCTTAGTCCAGTATTTATATTCCAATTGATTTTATAATTATAAGATAAAAATGGGAGTCAGCCACTCGTCAGTGACAGCACAGCTGTGACACTTCTGTATTCTTGTCTGATTTTGTCAGCAAGTCGTTTTTAAGCAAGGTGAAACTTAGGGGTACACAAGACAAATCACACTCCTGAAAGGGGGAGTGGTCTGGGAAGGCTGAGAACCGCTGGGTTACATCCACACTATGACCTTTATCAGCCAAACTTGCGGCCTCATCGGAAAAAGATCCCAGGCTACTTCAACAGGCTCTGTTTCCCATAAACCCATGTGAACTGGCATTAATTATATTATCCTCCTTTCATTCTTTCTTTACTGAGTCCCATATCAGCAGCTTCATTATAGTACCTGGGAACGAGATCAGGTTGATAATTAACGAGATCAGCCCTTTTCCCAGTTTAGCCACATCCCTCTCTGGGCCTCCATTTCTCCATCAATAAGGAAAAATGAAAAGCCACCTCAATGACCTGCCCTGTCTACGCTTCGGGTACCACAGACAGCACCCGGGCTATCCAGTGTAAACTCATAGTGTAGACGCAAGGAACTCCACTTCCCCGAGTGACAGCAGGATTCTCCGGCAACTGGGCTGGATCTACACCCGGAGTTTGGCCGGCCGAGCTGAGGGGTGGATTTTTCCCACGTAGAGCAGACCGGAGGATCCTGGCTCTCTTGGTTCGGACTCACCCGATGCGAATACACGGCTCCCACGTCGATCTTGTAAGGGTTCATTCTCTGCAGCTCTTTCTCCAGCTCCTGGGGGCTGCCGAAGGACTGGTACCGCACATAGATGTCATCCCGCAGCGTGAAGGAGAACTCCCGCCGTGGGAAGTAATTCTTCACCACTGCAAGGGAGACAGGGACTGTCCGAGAGTCTAGGGAGATGGTGGTGTAGACCCCCCACATCTAGGGCCCTCAGGCCTGACCTACACCCCCCC